>QYTT01086648.1:0-21675 GCA_006980735.1 Dasypogon diadema
AAATGGGATGTGAGTTTGAAAAACAAATATCCAGGACACAATTTTGTTGTTGTTTTTGATTGTAGTATTGCTAAAGAACGTGTGATACAGAATTGGGTTGAAAAAGTTCGTTCGGGAGACAAAAATCTAAATAATGAGCCCAGTCTGTGCTTGTTAATAATGAACGCCTTCGAATCCAAACGAAATTTATCATCCCTATTTCAGACCAAGTAGTATCCTTCCGTTCCTTTCTAAGGTTTTTGATAGAATAATTTTTGATCAGATCAATATATGCCAGTTGGATTCCCGTAAGAAACATAATACCTTAGTAGCACTATTAAACGTTACTGAGGAGGTTCAAACCAATATTGATATTGATATTGCTTTCAATTTTACTTTCGAAGATTAAGATCCAGGAAGGTTTTTCTAAAGTATCCTTTGTTTTTTTATTTATTTAAGTGATGTTGACTTCTAGTGCACTCCAGGATTGGGTCCGCTTCTATTCTCACTCAACATTAACGACCTGACTACCATCGGATTGAAGAGTAATATTGCAAAATATGTTGACGATGTACAATTATTTGGATCAGAAGTAAAACAGCGATACACATATCTAACGTTATTCATGATATCAACTGTGATGTTGATTTAATGGGTTTCTAACAATAATTCAGCTCTGAATGAGTCTCAAGCAATCGTAATTAGGCACTAACTTTAACTTAGATAAACGATAATATCAATTTTTATTTTGATACATTTATCTTGGTACACCTAAATTGGATCACAAAAATTATTATAAAATGGTTCAATTAATAATAAATACTAGACAAATAAGAAGTAAGGTTTTTTTGTGTGTGAGAACAAGTACCAAAAAGTATAAGTATAAAAAAAGAGAAAATAGTAAAGGTGTACTAAATCAAGTGAAAAATGTAGGTCAAAGGAAAATATGAGAACAACACTGGAATGTCGTAAGGTTCTGCTTTCTCCTCCATTGTGTTTGCATTCTTTTTAAAAATTATCTGCTATACCATATTTCATTTTTAACCTCAGAATTTCACTAACGGTGGGATTCTACGCTTCGCATCGTATTTTAAGTTAATTATTACTTAAGGCTGCTGATATCACTTAAAATCCTAGTTTCCATTTAACCTTTTGATATTGACGGTAATATTCTAGGATATTTGAAAATATTATCATTGCCACCGGCTGTAGCAGCACTCATAGGAACTTAGCCGCCTCTGTTATTATGTTTGTTCAGGGATTGCGATTTTAACTACCACATACCAGGCTTACTTTTCTTGCTTTGTTAGTTAAGTAGGACACCTATTCGATTTGTGCGAAAGGGGGTCTGATTTTTTACAGTGGCCTGTTATCCTGTGTGAAAATATTAGACATTGAAAGAATAATAATTGTGAAAGTTAATTTCTAAACATGGATGGAAGTGGTACTCCCGGCGAACTGAGAATGGGGGAGTTAGCAGCTGACCCCAAGTCTTCTTTATATTTTATCACTGCTTTATTGACGTTATTGTATAGGAGACGTTTAAATTTGAATGCCATTTAAATAACTGCTATTTATACTTTTTTATTCTATTAATTTATTATTTAATCTATATATTTTATTCAACGTAAAATGCAAAATGGGGTCAGTAACTAACCTCCCCCGTTCCCATTGCAACTGTTAACGACTTTCGTTTTTTAAATTCTGTGAAAAAGGATACATTCGAATTTGGTTCTTTTATCATAAAATTAAGAACCGTGAAGCATTTTTTAAACAAAGTCGCTAATGCTCCTTTAGGGACCGAATATCTGTGTATTATTGAGATATCTTAAAAATCGCTTCATCCTTATTTCCACCTTTGAAAACATTCATCAAATTAAATCAATTATAAAATCGACATCTGTTCATCAGCCTGAAGTTATTGCTACTGATGGACTTTATGAAATTTCCAAATATAAACTTCAAGGACATTTTAAAGGAATGCAGTAACAAAAGCAAGGCACTCAGAGAGCAAAAATTATGAGTCCATCAAAAAATTATGATTTACCTTGTCTGCCTCTAAAGAAATCCAGTGAAATCTAATCCGTTGGTTATTGTTCTGCGTCTCTACCTTGAGGAGTTCGTACAGTAGGAAAAACTAAAAATGCCAGATGAACAAAATCCTGAATAGACTAGGGCACGAAGTACAGACAGCAGACGTAATCCGCAGGCTTTTCAGCTTGTTTTTTTCGATATTTCACGCTCGAGATGGAATCGCTGCTGTGAGTAGCATCCTTCCAGCATCCACAGACAGTTGAGGAGAACTGACAGCAGTGCAAATTCAGCACAAAAAGCGAAAACACACACGTGAAAAAAAAACACTGCACTGTAATATAAAGAAGCACGGGACAAGGATGTATGTAATCCTGTTAAAGCAACCCTTAATAGCCTAATGGGAGCTACAGGTAATCGGTCCTTTGACACTATACCATAAGCGACACACGAATCACCTGAGACGACGACTTCTTGGTGACAAATGAACGAGCGACAACTTGTCAACGCACGATGTTAACTACTTTGTGCTGCTTACCGCAAAGGAGCCGAATCCTTCAATGAGAGTTGACTGTCTGACTTTCTAGCTTCAACAGGGTTTCTGTCAGATTGCGTCCCGCCCGCCACCCAGCTTGTGGCCTTTTTAGGGTGGTTGACGTTGTTTTTGCTGGTGTTGTTGTAGTTGTTGTTGTTGATTTTGTTTTTAACTCTATGTACCAACGGTGGCAGTGCTAGACGGCCTTTGTTGAATTTCAAGGGTTACTGGAATGGGATTTCCCCGATTTAATGATGGCGCACTAGAACAGGACAGGGTAGAAGGCTGTCGTTACAGCGCAAGTGCACTATACATGCAAATTCCCGGTAACGTGCCAGGATTTTTGATTATATCTGATGATGTCTCTCATAGGGTGGACGGTTTCAGTTATTAAGGGTGCTGCTGTGAAAACAAGAATGGCGCCATTTTGTATGCTCATACCTTAATGGGATTTAAATTACTCTAATGGACAGCGAGTGTACTACACATCGGGATTGAGGAATGCTATTATTTTCCCAGGCTTTGAGTTTCCTCCAGTTCTTTACAGTGGGTGTTTACAGAAATGGGACATTTAATACGTTTAAGTGATTTAAACGGTTTTCTTTCTCGCAAAATGTAATGGAAGTTGGTTTAAATGTGGTATTCCGTTAGGAGAATGCTGGAGATTTTATATGGGTCGGATTTGAACATACTAACATGTCGTATATTTGGAATGAAGTAGATATATGTATAAAAATAGGGCAATGTTGTAAGTGCTCTTAACCAAGTACAGTTCCAAGATTTCAGGTGATGTGGAAGAGGTCAGGACATGACTTAATTAAAAACAACAACAAAAAGAAAGGGATGTTCAAGTTTTTGAGTGTACTTTGAGTCATGTATAAATATGAAGGAAAAGTTCAGTGCAGGATCACGATAAGACTCTTAGGAATAAAAATAAACATGGTGTTCTTTTTTAAAGACAGAGACGATTGTAATATTCGACCTGCCTATGACACAGAAACCTATATGTCCCACTTCATATTCTCAAAGGATTGTGAGTATTTTTCCTGTATCCTTAACGTTAACAATTGACTTGATCTCAGACGCTACTATAGGATGAACAATCACTATTATTATTGACTTAATCGACCCATCAAGGGTTAAGACCGCAAATGGGGAAAACTAGGTCTACTAATTAAAGTGGATATTCCAATGGTTTTAAAGTGAAATTCTCTTGTCAGCAGATTACCATTAACAGACGTCGATGAGCCCCATGGAACATAAGCTACTGCATTTTCCAATATATCACCGACTTTGGAAATTTGCACTAAAAATAAATGAAAAATTCTGCGATTATCAGGTAAGATTGAAGCCCTTAGGGGAAGTTTAGATTGGATTTGGTGTCATGAAAGAATATTTGTCGCTATACGCTTAACCCTTTTCCTACTAGTGATTAGATAGTAAAGTCATAGACTAAATATCTTTTTTTATTTCATTTTCTGGTGGTTACAAATATTAGAATTAGAATTTTGGTATTGTGTACTTTTTGTGATATACATTAGGGGAGCATAGGGTACAATGGATCAGTCGAAGTGACGTATATTAATAGCTCATTATTCAGAGTAATACTTCCTAAATTTCGTTGCCTTTAAAAGCTGAATAGCTTTTGGAAAAAATGACTATTGATCTAAATTAACCCACTCGCATGGCTGCTTATAGGCAGTAGGTGGAAGTAAAACTCTTTAATACCTAGATTTTTGGCATATTTCACTTCTTGTGGAGCATTTTCCTTATTTTCAGTATAACAACTATTGGTTTCAGTTTTTTTTTTCAATTCTTTCTTTTAATTCTCTTATGGTAAACGTTTTTCGAAACGAGAAATTATACTGTACAACGTCCGATGACTGTAGCCTTCCTGAAGAAAGTGTTCTAAATACGACTTTTTATCAGAATGGTCAAGCATCTAATAGATACGCTTTAGAAGCTAAATTTGTTCACTCATTCTCATTTTCCATCAAAGCAAAAGACTACTGAGAAATGAAGAGGAATATCCGACGTTTTCTAAACTGACAAAAATTTCAACTTGAATAGACAAATTTGTTGCATTTACAAATACAAACATATTTATTAGGAATGCCCAGAAGGTAGAAAACTACTTCTATAGAACGATTTTAGCTTAAGAAGATGTACAATAAGAGAGTCTTGCGACAGAAAAATAAGTCACTTGACAAATGAAAAAAAAAAAAATTGGAAAGCATCATAGAGTGGTGAACAGGTTCTAAAAACGAAGAAAATGATGGTAAAATTTTGAGAAAACCTATAGGAAAAATAGTAGCAACGTCAAAATACCAATGGAGTAACGTAGGAAAATCTGATTCACCTTAAAAAATCCCGCCTTTAGAAGTACTATGAGAATGTCCACTTGAAGTTCTGTCCCAGTTACATGAGTTGGATTTCAGAATGACAAAGTAATACACAAATATGACAAACAATTTTTTTTCGAATGCTTATGATTTTCACAAGGACTGCAGATGCTTATGGAGCCCTTAGTTTGCCGACTTATAATTTTATATTCTTCTAAATGATATAGTATAACTTGGAAATATCTAGATCTGTAAGTAAAATCTCTGAGATCTTGAAATTAATCTCGTTTTTCTTTGAAAAGTTGAGCTTCGAAGGGTTTTAGATATAAAGATCTTTACTCCTGTGGAAAATATAGCCTTATATAACGTTGATCTATGACGAGGAATCTATATTCTAGCTCTATATTTGTTGGGCATGGATTCGTATTCATAAGGTTATGGTTTCGAATTCCACCATCATCTACCAATGGTCGAAGATTTTCTAATAATAACAAATCATTTTGTGGTAACAATTGTGGGGTTGGAAATCCATGTTAATCAGTAGACCTATCAGCAATATTTATTAAGAAATACACGAGGAAATAGCCAGCAATAATTATTATTCATAGATTTGCCATGTTTGTGGACTAGGCAGATGATCGCTTTTTCGATTAGGGTTTAAGCTATTCCAGGCAATGTCGTGAGTATTGTTGTTACAACTAATTACCAAATTCCGATATATGGGCCAGACGATAATCCTAGGAACGAGAGTTTATAGAATCATTTGAGGTAACTCAAATTTCTGAGCTGAAATAAGCTGAGCTAGCTCTTCTACAACCCTGGTTAAAGGATTTTTGATATGCTAATACACATCACATTTTTGATTCTCCTACCAGCACGAAATATCACTAGGGGGAAGTCGATTTTTTAAAGGTATTTCCTAAGCTCAGTGGCCACAAGAACAGGAGGAAGAAAAATTTTACGGAAGAGGAGATTGGGAATTAGGATTGTGAAACACAACCCAGTGGCTTTGTAAGTACATTTCTCAATAGTAGGATGGCTTGAACTATTGGTACCCAGATAAATCATTGCGCACTTTCCACGAATCGAACTCGCCCCCACAGAAGATAAAAGCTAAAGACGTACGCCTCAACTAGCTCGGCTACCAGCGTGAGCATGGATAGTTCGATTTCATTCCGCCGAGCAGAGGTAATGCTTCCGTTAATCTTTGCAAACAGTACAACAAGAGGATCACTTAAAAGATGCCGAAATGAATATGATCGAAGCAGAGATTCTAAATGGAAACTTATTTTATTTCATAATGAGAACAGATGCGTCAGGTGAATCTCTATCAAAGCCTGGTCTTTAGTAGACCTAGTAATGAACACTACCAGAGTCAATGAAGTCATCACTTTCGTCAGTTGTTCTCTTCATATAGTAAACATCCTGCCATTCAAACCGAGGAGTCAGAACCGTCGTTCTTACGCTCATCTTTATCTTATTGCCCACGCAGCCCTCTACTCATTCTTATTTCGATGCCCTCGTAACTTTCGTTGATTTGTCTTAAGGGGGTTGGGAGATCGTCAAATTACGATTAGCTCTTTTTTTTCTTTTATCTTCTATCCATTATGGAAGTATTCCATGGAAAGGAGGTAGAAGGACCTGTCGATATGTCCCATTCTCCTCCGTACTGGTTCTATGAGAAATGGGTATGAGCGTACTTAAGAAGAGGCTCAGGAATATGTACATTTTCAATCTACATTTTCAATCCTTTAGTTATTATTTTTCCGTTCAGTTTGCGTCACGACGTTTTTTTTATTCTCAACTGAAGGCTAAAAAAAGAACCGTTTTCATTCATCTTTCGGTTGAAAAGATCTTTAGCTCCAGTTCGTATTAGAGAAAATATCCCTAACTGAAGGCGACCAGCACAATCCGCGTTTTACTAATAAATTCTTCAAAAACCACTCCACGCTGACGACTAATATTTACCACTTCAAAAAGAAGCGTTCTTTCTTTCTAGGCTATTTCTCGACCATCAGAGTGGGATGGATACATAACTTCTTTCAGACGTAGTGAATACTTCTGCTCTTTAATTGCTACCCTGAAAAACTGAAAATTTTTGAAATCTATGCTCTTCCTACGACCCCAAGTGGTGTTATAAAATGCACAGTGAGAGTTTCTGCCCTCAAATTCCCATACAACATTCGTGGATTTGAAATCTTTTGACCAGAAAACGTCTCTATGCCATCCTACTCCTACATCAAATACATCTCTTCGCCACATGACACACTTATGAAAATTGCTACACAAGTCCCGAATGCCGAGGTGACTAATAGTGGTGGCATTGGGGAAAACCTTTCCGGCGTTGCTGTTTTTTAAAATTTTCCGGAAGCAAATATGCATTTGAGCTGGTTTTTATCTCTTCACTTATGGCAAATGAAAGAGTTGAGGAGCGAACTTACTGCGAAAGCCTAATACCTTGCTTTGACGCTCACCACACTTGTTCAAGTGCACAGAACTTTTCTGATGTTCAATAGAGGCTTCGTTTACACGTAAACGTAACACACGCAAGTGAGTATGTTTTTATTTCTTTTTTTCCAACGTCGTTCAATGGAAAAAGTTCCTTTGACGTTTGTTAAATGCTCAGCCCACAGTTGAAGGCTTTGCGGTTGTTAAGGAAATTCACGTTAATGGTTTTGTTTGTGTTTTTACACACATTACACCTCGATAAGAGGACCTTTTAAGGTGAAAAAAAAAACTGTTTGATATTCTTTTACTCCTTTTTACTTAGCCGCTTATAGAATAAAGCAGACCTTCTTTTGCACATAAAAGACATGCAAATAGAATTGGATTGCAAAGTGCAATTGTAGTGCAGTTTTAAAGTACATTTTCCAACGTTTTATGGGAATTTGATGCGTGCCAGACAGCAAGGCTCGCGGCATCCTTTGTGTCCTTGGAAAGTGGAATTGTAAAATTTGATTTTATTGCACAAGTTTTCTTTCTAAAGCAATAAAATCGTTGTATGACCTCGTCTAGAAGGATGAAGCTTTGCCAATTAGCCGCAAACCAAGGGAAATAGTTAATGTAGGCCATTGACCTGAATGCAAGTAATAGGAAAATAATCCTTTTCCTTTCAGGGGCTTAGACTCGAAAATCTTGGAAAGAGCAATTAGTCATTGCGCATACCTGGGCTAAGTAGGAAGTGAGATTATTACTTGGCTTGGCGGCGGCATCTTTTGACTTTGGTAGTAAAAATCTTTTGATATTTTGCCGACTATGAAATGAAAATCTGCAGGTTTTATTTGTGCTCAAAGTCAGAGAGGTTTGACCTGAAAATTTTAAAAGTCTAATTAGAAATGAATTTTCACAACTGCACCCACCCCCTTCAGTTTTAATTGATTCAAGTGCTCATTTTGAAACCCTTCGGATGATCATTAGGAATGGCGGATTCTATAACGAAGGGAAAAATTACTTCCAATCAAAAGAATTTGAAGGGGAAGTACCCTATACCACTAGGGATTCAAGAGGAAAAGGTGGGTTGGAACTTGTGACGTTTGAAGGGTTTATAATCATATTCTAGAAAGATTTTTATATAATTACACTACATCTTAGAGGGGGGGATGATAATTAAAACTGAGTATTAAAATATATCAAATACATTTCAAAATCTCTCAGAAATCAATTGCGAGTACAAGGATTGATTTCTGGTTCGCTGCCGAGTAATAAGTTTACATAGCTCTTGAACATTTTTAACATACGCACAGGGACTTATTCTAAAATATTCAAAAAGATGCATGTGATGATCCTCAGATAGTCCGATTTTAAACAACAAAAACAATTAAAATAAATATATTTGAAAACATGGCGACAATCTAGTCGACTTTAATTGAAAAAGGTAATGACCTCCGGTCTGATCGCGTAGAATTCGTAAAAACAAAAGTTATTTTCGCGCTCCGAGGGATCCACAGATAAAGAAACTTACGGTCTAACGTGCACGAGTCTAATCATAGGAGTTTCCCTTTAAAGGTACAGAAAAATGTAATCTATATTTATTACATTTACATATGAGGGTTACTTTGAACTTATTGAGATAAAAGAAAATTGTATGAACTAGAAACAAAGTGCGTGACAAGAAGTGTTAAACACTTGCCAACTACAAGGATAAGGCGAATATCTCTAGCGAGGATTCCCTGCCGTTGAGATGGTCCAGGCATTTAACTACCCATTTTTAATTCAATGAACTCCTTCGAAATACCCTATACCTTTATACATGAAGTGCACCCTGCCAATATATATAAATAAAGTTAGCAAAAGGAATACATATAAATGTATGTAAAATAAACAATTTATAATAAAAATAAAATGAATCTACTTCACAAAAAACAAAATAGTAAGAAAGTAGTAAGTAAAATAAAATAAGTAAAAGTATAGAGCATAAAGCAAACCAACCCCTTTGGTTTTGGATAGCCAATAATAATTGTGACAAGAATTAAACAGACAAGACAAGACATTAATGATATTGTCTCATTAAAATCACGGCTAGTTCGAAGTTGTGAGGTATAACAGAAGAAATTATGACTCCTCAAAGAGTGGGACAGTACAGAAATATTGAAAGAAGCAAGAAATTATCGGGAATTGCCAACAGTCGAATGAGAAAATAGTCCCGAATTTATATTTTTACATCTCATTAGCTTTGTTAATAATAGCGTTGATATGATTCTTAAACCAAAATCGTCTAAAACAATCAAGTCTTTGGATTTATCAACCTTAGACAAGGAGGATCCATATATCATGAAATCAAAAAGTAATGGGTCAAGTAAAAATTCAAAAAATAATAGTCAAGCTCACTGGAAATTATGCGAAAAAATATTTGCATCCAATTCTCGAGTGAAAAGGAATAAATAATACATCATTGATGTACATTATGAAAAGTAAAGGGTCAAGAAGACTGCCCTGTGGTACACCAAATTTTTGGAGAGATCATCACGGAACAGAACCCGTTGAGTAGATAGATAAGACAAAATCTAATTGATAAAGCAAACCAGAAAACTAAGAACAGACAACTTATAAACCAGAATACAATGACTAATTCTATCGAAAACCTTACTAAACATGGTAAACGAACAATCTACTTGTTTACCAGATTCGAGGACAAAAAGTTTATCTTAACAAAAACGCATGATCAATCAAGACTTTTATGGTGTAGAAGCCACGGGAGTTCGACGCTTTGAAAGGGATGCAGAATAGGATTAATTGCGGTACGGGATATCTTGAAAACGAAAAGACATAGGTGGACACATATCGTTTTTCGGTTACTCCACTTCACACGCCTATTTCTTCGTTGAATTTTTAAATTGGAATAGTTTTTGGAAAATATTTATTATGAATGAAGATAAAATTCATTTCCAGCACTCTGTGCTTTATGAGTTCCAATTTGGGCATAACGCCACGAAAGTTCATAAAAATTTATGTTCTGTTTTTGGACCATCTAAGGTTGACGTGCGTACGGTCTAAAAATGGTTTGCAAAATTCAGATGAGGTGACATTAAGCTTGAAGATGATTATCGTTCCGGAAGACCTAAGGAACTTGATGACGATCGATGTCTTAATCGATCAGGGAGAGATTAGGAGTCAGTCATGCAACAATAGAAAGCTATTTGAACAAGTTTGGCTTTGTCTATAAGTGATGTCCATGGATCCCTCGTAAATTAAACGAAAAAAAATCTCGCAGATCAAATTTTGATTGTTTCCTCATTGCTTGCTTGGCTTGCTTTTTGAATCGCCTGATTACTGGTGACAAGAAGTGGATTGTGTGTAATAATGTAATCTGACAAAAATCAAGGTGATGCCAGGAAGCCCGCCTCCTACCCTTGAGAAGATCAATTTGCACTAACAAAAGCTGATGCTTTACATCTGGTGGATTATCGTACTGCTGTGCACTGGAAGTTTGCTGGAATATCACAGCAGATACTTAATATGATGAATTAACTCGCACAGATGCGAAAATGGGCGAACTTCGCCCAACACAATATAATTGAAAAGGTATTGTTTTCGAACATGGCAATGCCAGACCTCATGTGGCTTTAAAGACGAAGCAGAAGCTATAGGAACTTAGATATGAAATTTTAGCCCACCCTCATTCGGGCACCATTTGCCTATCACCTATTCCTCTCAGTGCAAAACTTCCTTAATGGAAAACAAAATTTCAAAATGATCAGGACATTCGGAAGGCTTCTTAGTTTCAAAGGATAGGATTTTCTTAAATGAAATTTCCTTAAAAAACGGCAAAACCTTAATTTCAGGATGCTGTTAGGATGGACCCAATTAAATCGTAAATAGAATAACCAGAAGTGCTAACTTTAATTCCAAGACTCACTAAAAGTTCAATAAACAAGAAAAATAATTCCGTACCTACAGTCTGAGCATTTGGTGGAAAATCTTATATTCATATTCTACACCAAAAATAGACGAGAATAATAAGATTTGGCACACAAAATCAGTCATGTATACGCAACCATCAATGTCCTTTCAAAGGCGTAAAAGAATTCTCCACATGAATAACTTTTATTAGTTTTCAATAAAAGTATTGAAATTGCTGGGATATTTGAATTTCTTTTATCTGAATGCATGCAATACACATCAGGAGAGTGAAATTGCTCCTTAAAATTCTTGACAGACATATGTTTTGCATAAAATATTCAATTTACTATTTAAAAATACAAAAAAAAGGTAGAAGTGTTTACTTACCATAATTTTGAATAAAACTTTGTGCCGAAATTATTTTTTTTTTTAGCGAAATAAATTGATCAACAAATTAATTTACGTTTTTGTTTTTGATTATCGTTCCTTAAATAACGTTTAAAGCGTTTTAAATTGTTAATAAACAACAAATTTTTTTTAATAACTTTTTATCGTTTTTTTAATAAAGAAGTAAAATCAACGGAAGAAATGAAACAAACGCGCGTAAAAATTTTGTTTGTTCTGTTTTTTTTTTACTTTTTACTTTTTTGTTACTTTCTTTTGCTAAGACGTATGTAATACAACTAAATTTCGATTAATTAAAAACTATAGAATTTTTCTTTAACAAGTTAAGCCCTAAATTTAAAATTCTTTTTTTGTCGGTTTTTATTTTCTATCAATTTTTCGTTAATATTTTTTAACAGTTCGTTGTCACAAGGTAGTTTTAATCGCACACGTATTCGCATAATTATTTTTGAGTCTGAAAATGAGAAAAGGAGAAGAAATTGATTAGAAATATTTTTAATTATTGCAAAATAAAAAAAATATGTATCTATATAATAAGTATAAATTAATCTACAGTGATTGTCCAGAAATTTTCTCAATTATATTGATAGAAGGAATATTGTGGATTGTTTAAAAAATGTTTATAATGCTGGGAACATTGAATCCCTTGTACAGAGATCGAAGTGTTCTTATATTGCCCTCTTTTCCGATTTAAGCCATTGCAAGTTTGATGATTATTCGTTAAGATAAATTGATACAAACAAAATATATTTAGATCGTAACTACACATTTTTTATCTGTTATATATTAAAAAAAAAAACAATTCGTTTTACTACAGGGCAGATCGAGGCGAATACGTGACTGGGAGTTATCTTAAGATAATTGGACATAAATATTGTAAACGTGCCTCATAGTAACCCATCTGAGTTTGAAAAGGTTGACGGCAAAGTTCTGAGTTTTATTACAGTTAACGTGTTTCAGGAGTACGGAAATAAAATTCTTTTGTCGTTGAAAAATATTTCCTTTCCAAATTTTCACATAGCGAATCCGCTATCAAGTTACTGAGATAGATGCGCTCCGCAAGAAAACGGAGAACCAGTGTCATCCTTACACACTCATCTCACATATGAGAATTGGCGAAGGAATAGACAGAGTTGAAACGAAAAAAAAAATGGAAAAATAGCTTCTTTGAAAAAAACAGTATGTTCACTTTGCGACGACATCGATGAAGAGGAAGAAGTCTGACTTTTTTCCCCGCGTTTTCAAAGTAAAAATAATTAAAAAGTACACATTACATTATTTTCCATGACCAAAATTCTAAACTTATTAAAAATTATTACCCACTCCGGTGGCCGAGCGGTCTGAGATCTGCAGATCTTCTCCTCTATTGGCGTGGGTTCAAATCCTTCATAGGGTGCGGCGCTATATCTGGGTACCAGTGGTTGAGGCAATTCTACTGACGAGATGCGATTGTAAAGCCACTGGAATGTTGCACAGTAATTTCATGCCAAAAATTGTGGCTCACTTGAAACATTTGTCAGGTTAATTCCTCAATTTCCCCTTCGCCTAGGCTCTGCTGTGTGCATCATAGGGGTTCCCTTTGAGCTTATGCAAATACCTTTTAACAAAAAAGTGACGGATTCGCCCGTCTAATTTAGAGATTTCAATTTTTACAACTTTATCGTGACGGAAATTGATCTTTGGTAATTTTTGCAACTCCTGGATTGAACTTTTATTTTAGAAAATATAATTTTGAGACTCATTTCATTTAAATTATTAAACAAGCGCTTTATCCACTTTAAAAGGTAATCCAAATCAACAGGAAACCGGTGAAGATGCTCAAAGAATGCTGTGAGAAGGATTCAGTAATTGTGCGGGAGATTAATCCGGGAGATGACGAAATAATTGAAGTTGTAAAACAAGAGAACGATGGATCTGAAAGTACTGATGAAGATGATGACTTTGTTAGGGAAAATGCCATCTAAATTCAAAAGAAATTACTTTCTTTCAGGGTATATTAAGCTGCAATTGAAGAGAAAAATGATGTTCCAGATTACAGTACAGTACCAATAATGATTTTAACACCCCAATTCGAATTGATTGTGCAGTTAGAATTAGTCTTCCTGTTTTAATGAACTTCCTGTATACTGGATATGTTTTCATATTGATGGAAAATCCTTCTTCAATTCAAAATCTTTCAATAAAATGAGCATGAGAGCCCAATTTGTTTTGAATATCCACAGCAAACTATTTGGTGAAGCCCTGATGGAAGTGCTTTACAGGAGATTGCATTGTCTGGAGATATGCACCCCCTACTTTAAGTCGGTAAATTTACAAGTTACTTTGGAAGAGGTACAGTCGTATTAGACTAACATTGTGCGGACCCAGTGCCGAAATTCAGCAACGTGTTCCTAGTCTTTAGTGTAAGTCGTTTCCTAGTTTTTAGTGTAAGTCGTTTCCTAGTCTCTAGTGTGAGTATAAGAGAAGTAATCAAATTTACAGTTCAGCAGTTATTTCAAAGAGCATTTAAAGTAGTAGAAAAAAAGCTAAATCTAAAAACTTGTGTGCGATGAACTGGAGATACAAACTAAATCTAAATTGCGAGTTCATAGAATAAAATTTTTCTTCCTCAAATATTCTAGCGCTCCCCTTTCGTGCAAGGGAATGTCTTATTAGATTATCAAATCAACTTTGTCATAGTTTATTTTGCTTTTAATGTTATTACCTTCTTTTAGTTCGTAACTTATTTGCTTAGAAAATTATTTGGCTAATAGGACGATTTTATGCAGTGTTTTCAGCAAGTACTTTTGCTACATCTTCCCAGTCATTTGTTTGCTTCGGGAAGAAAAGGATAAAATCCTCAACAACTGGGCACCTCTTGACCAGAAGTGTAAAAACAGTCTGGCCTTTCAACTCATGCTAATATTTATTGGGCACAACGTCAATTCATTCTAGAAGCAGCCCACAGGCTCGTCAATTCATCCTGAAATAAATAAAATATACAATTTCATTGCGAACGATTCAATTAATTTTATATATGCCACGAACCAAGGAAGACTCTTCCCCCCAAACCACACTCAAAATCCCCCATTAGACCGGAGCATAAATAAAGCTCTGACCGCCTGAACATTTAAGATCCATCACAATTTCGAGACTCAGAATTTACATGAATTTTAAAGTAAACACCCCGCCGAACCCGAACCCCAACCCGTACACATTCAATAGTAATATAAAAATAGCCAGCCGTACCTAAACCGTACAAAAATCTTCGTATTTACAAAACAACAAATTTCAGACAATATTTCCTGACAGGCAACTCCCTATTTTTCCACACACCAATAAAAAAAAGCACCCGAAAAATGTTCGATGATCATTAAGGGGGCCTGGGCGCTAAACACACAATTTTTTGACATGAAGTGATGAAGAGCGACAAAACTTACCTTTGACACCTCTTGACGGACATTTCTTTTAAATCCTAGCTTAAATGTTCCTTTGTAACTGGAATAACATGAACATATAAAATGAAAAACGGACGGGACGGTTCCAAACAAATACATTTTGTTGTCTCAACCACTTTTATGTGCAAACGAAAAAACTTTTCTATTTGGCTTCTTCATGAACGGCACCATTGCAAAAAGAGGGACTTTTTTTCTTATACATAAATAATTTAACAGATTAAGCAAATGTTCATTGTTTTCACAATTATTTTGATTATATATGGACGTTCTTAGGGATATGCATGAGTCGTAAGAATTCAACGTAAACTTAATGCTTCATTATTTTTATAAAATTATCCACAAAGCACACAAACGCGACACGAAAAAAATTTTTTTGTCAAATGTTTGAGGTTATGATTTTGATTTTTATTCGAAATAAACCAGTGTGAAGTTGTCTAAGATTTTATTCGTAAATGGGGGAATTTTTTTAATTATTTCAGATTCAAACCTGTTTCTGAATTGTGTACCCCAAATTTGTACTAAACATCGTACTAAACATGTAAATTGTATGGTTTAGTTTGGATGGAATTTGCAAGTGTAAGGTTTAGAAGAAATGTTAAAAATTCATTAATTTTATTTTATTTTGTTGGCAACAATAGTACTTAATAAGGGCGGCAAGGTGGCGTCTTTCGTGTTCATGGACAAAGACAAAAGTTGTACTCAGTTCGGGAAATTTATCTAAAACGAAAATTGCCAGTAACTTTTAATTTTCAGGATTGTGAGGATTTTAAAGTGATCCAAAATTTTTCCAGGGAACAAGAGAATATGCCACACATCTTTTGGAAGAAGGTTTGTAGTAGTTTTAATCATACCGAACTACTAATGCTTATTTTTATTATGGCGTTACTCGTGAATTCTAACGGTGTTGTCCGAAGGAAGAATGGCGTTGACCAAATAATTTGCGGCGAATTCTTAAATATTCTCTCCATGCTGTTCTCATTGTAAACAATATTATTTCCATTTTTATTAAGATTTTCAAGTGTTTCCGGGGCAGTTTAAGTTTAAATAATCGAGTGGAAGAGCACTAGTGAAGGTATTTTTAGAATTAGGATTTTACTGTGGGAACAATATTTAATTCTTTACGACCGAAACTAATAAACTAATAAAAGAATAGCAGAATGTAGGCGAAATTCTGTTTTATGCGAATTTCACAATATTAAAGCGGGTATTAACGTTTGCGAATGCGTTGTGAACCTGATACAGAAATGATTCCAATGAGTTGCTTGATTTCTCTTCAAAACAAAAGAAAACATAGATAAATTCTAATAAATGCCATTTGTAAATCAATAACCGAAGATACAGAAATACTGTATTTAGATTTTATTGGATTGCATAGAATAAAAAGGCGAACCTTCCGCAATGGCGGCTGGACGTCTTAAAGAGAATGAAATTAATATTTGTTCAGGGTTTGTGTTTGTGCCAAACGTAAGATATTTAACAATTATGCATAAACCTGTTAGGCTATTCGAAGACCTTTGTGTTGAATGTTTTCCCTGCCGATCCGGAGCCTACTTTCAAACTTGGTAGAGCTAAAGCTGATGCCAAAGACAAACCAGTTTGTTATTTTAATCCTGACTTGATGAGCTACCTCTGCGATTTATAAAATTGTCTCCTGTGCTTGCAAGGTATATTCTTTACACAGTTAATACCTACCCCACGTTATCTCCTTTTTCCTATGGATAGAAAATTGTTGTGCTTTTGCCGATTCTGAAAATATTTTCTCCTGAGTTTCCTTCTGATTATCGCTCAATAAGAGCATTCTCGAAAAATTTATCTACCTTCATATTCTCGAAGCCTATTCGGGATCAATTCTACGGCGATTTTGACACGGTGGACCACAGATTTCTACTTTAGAAGCTTTCTACAATATTTAGCTTTAGTTCACTATTCAAATTAATGATCAACGACTTCCTCTCCCGTCCAAGTCTGAATTTATATGCGGGAGCAGTAGCTATTTTTCTTGTGTACGGCGTACCACAAGGTTCGCCATTGGAATCACTGCTTTTAAGTCTATTAACCAAATGTTCAGGGATTGTATTGCCGGTATTAATTGTGACTTAGACATCTCTTCCATCTCTTTCTAAATTAACCTTGAAATCCTAAAGATGGATATTTTTTGGTATTGTCATGGATGCTATGGCTTATGACTATTAAGGCCTGGCTTTAATAAGCAGAGACTTAGGCAAGCTTCGTGGCCTAGGACATTCTCATGGAATCTGAAGGTATTTTTAAAGGCACCACGATCAGCCTTGATAAGAGGCTGGCGGATGCTTGAAAAAAGAACCTCTACAATCCGAGAAGATCCCACCATCCACCCATATATATGTTTTTATATTATTCTCCTAATTGAAAAGGCGAGGTTTCACAAAAAAGCAATAATGGCCTAATAACATTTTTTTTGGCTACGCTCTTGCTTGCATAAATGTCGATGCTTGTATATGGGTACTACCTGACCCACTGAGCGGAAACAGCTAATCATATGGGTGTGAAAATATTGACACCCACTTGAACTTTGATATTTTAAATAATTTTGTTTTTATTATTGATGCAAACAAATCTCGATAGACTTTACAAATAATTAATTCCAAGGTATTAACGATCACGCCACAATCATAGAAAATCGGTTAACTAAAGGCAAAAAAACCGGTTTTTAAAATAACCGATTATTTTTGCCCATCCCTAGTTTACATCGGCGGCGCCTAAGTAAACAAGAAGAAGATATCACGGATCTAAGAGGACGGAAAAGTAATTTTAGACCCTCATTTAAAAATACACGTAGAATTGACCTAGAACTCTCATAGCTAGAACTACTCTCGGCCTACTTACATAGAACCGTGCATTTGTTCTTGTAAAGATGCCAGACTTAATACGGACTTTGAGTTGTAGGGATTAAGGGATGAAAGAAGAGGAGGTCTAGATTTATTTTACTTAAGTTCAATTTCACAACTGATACTCTGACCTCGGCTACATAACAAATGCTTTTTTGCTTTTCGTTCATTTATTGTAAACTATTTTTGTTTATATTAAACATTAATTTGTAATCAGCTGATGTAAAAGATAATCTATAGAGTCCTTAAAATCACAGCCACAGAGTGAGAATACTTATTAGAAAAGACACAACACAAAAATTGTGCAGCTGATGAGCGGCTACTATGATATATGTCAGTGATCCCGCTACATAATAGGTACTCAGCTCAGATAGCGTCAGATCTTTGATATGTGAACTGTTCAGTTTCCCTTGCTTGCCTTTCAGGTATCTCATTCATAGCTTTCGTTCTGTAGCACTATCAAAACGTGTTCAATATGAAAATTCGATTTTAATCAAATCTGTACTTCCATCAATTACAACTCTGCAGGATGATTTATGTAAGAGAAGTTCACGGTCATTTCTGGTTACGTAACCAATCTACTTTGATGCAATCTAGTGAAAGTGTCACCTTTCCCATTTACAGAGGAATAACATTGAAATCGCCTCTTAATCTGTAAATGCTTCAGTAGGCTTCTGTGCGATAGCATTCTAAAATTACGCTCACTGTACATCGTATAAATCATATTCGGAACATGATAGACGATACATCCTCAACTAATCCACGAGCTGGAAGTCATCTCGGCATTTTCACTGATCTTGGGATTACACTCTCTATTACTCACGTTCAGGAAAATCAATCACAAGATTCACCCGCTAGATCCCCGCTATTGGGGATATGGCGGCAACTAGCCGCTTCCTATTCTGTGCATGATTGAAGGTGTGCCCATCACGCGTAGGTGGGCTCCAGTTGCATTTACTTTCGCTAGTGCTTCTGGCATGATTGATCACGTGTTGAGGATGAACTTGTGTTAATCTAAAACAGTCTTCAAGAAAAATAGCGTTAGAAGATGGAAATGGATCTCTGGATTGCTGCTGAGAACAGCAGAGGACATTAATATTGAGATGGGATCGTGGCACACTATGTCTCAGGGTCCAATAAATTTCATTTGAAATTTATCATATGCTGGTTAACGAGGAAGTTCGTTGCAGGAATGTCACCCTGATAAGTGTGAAATATTTCCTATTTGATGCGTGAGAGATAACATCTCGGGCAATTTGATGGAATTGCGCTTATTTTCTCGATTGTTGGGAGTAAAGCAATCCGAATAAATTTCTCTATTGCTCTCTACGATCACGAGAAGATCTCGTTTTATTTTAAGATATTCTCAGACTTTTTTTTCGGACGGTGTTAAAGTCTCATAAAACGATTAAATTCAAATTAAAAAACAAAATATGTCTGCCTTCGATTCGGTCCAAATGCTCAACTCACCTTGTGACGTCGGCAAGCTACACAATAAATTTCACAAATATGTAGTCACATCTGAAATTCCAACACGAATTTTACAGCTGTCGAAGACGAGACACTTTGGACACATGCCACTGACAATGTTTTTCTCACGGCTGCCGTGCTATTTGTGAAAATCTTGAGTGATCCGTAAAAGTGGAGGAGCTCTAGTTTTCAGCGAACTTTGCGTGGGCCTTTTATTCGGTTATCCATTTTTGTAGAGTAGTGAAGGTCATTGTATTCCAAATTCAAATGAATTAAAAAAAATGTGTTAAAGAGAGAGCCGCAACGTGTCCTGCTTGTGTTTAAATTCAGGAGGATGGGGTTAAGGAACGCGTTATGTAATTGCAATGAGAAGAATTTTATTTGCTTGGATGTTGTATATATATATATATATTTTTTTTTTTTAAATTCCAATCCGACATGCTAAGAAAGTGTTGTTTTTATTGGTATCACAAAGGGTTTAGATCGACTGTTTAATTTCAAGAAGGGAGTTTTTTGGTGGCTCACTATATGAAGCGATGGATATGGCTTATCAAATCCTAACATCAATTCCGAATCTTCGAGCAACAGACTAATTGGCTGAGCCGGTAGGTTTTAGGCTTTACTTTGTGTAATCCGATTGGGTTTAAGGGACGAACATGTATATGTATACACATATAGCCTAGTTTTCGAATTGGGAGCAAATAAAACTCCAGAATGTGTAAATAGTCAGGTGTTTGCGAGTTCGCTGCTCTCCTTTCTGTTATCTTCCTTTTACCAGGGCGATTCGCTATGGGGGAGTCACTTTCATTAGCTTCCTCCCATCGAAAGTAGGTAGGAAAGCGAGGCCCCGTCTTCTGGGTTTCCCCTTCCGTCTGTTTACTTTTGTTTCCTTTGTTTTGTTCATTTTTTTCTTTTCTTTTAATTTTGTTTTCTTTCCTCTCTTTTCATGCGATTTTCTTTTACGCTTTTTATCCACGATTTCTTTATTTTAGACCAGTTTTGCTTATTTTCACGCGATCGTTTTTATGCAAGATTTTTTGATGCGGTACTCCTTACTCCTTTACCGTGTAAAAAAGAGTCGAAGTGTATCAAATAAACGAATACGTACCTACACTCACTGATTATATTAATGCTGACTATTTCAAACAATGGTATCTAAAATATTTTGTTCTAAACGTTCTAAATAAAGTTCGAAATAAAAATATTAATTATATAGAGAAAAAATTTGAGGAAATCGAGTTTGAGAGGCCTCCCTTTCCTCAGAACACAATCAGTCAATGTAAAAACCAAATTACATACATATTGAGAATTGCTGTCCATATTTCTCCTCTTGAACACATTTTCATCCAAATTGGGAGAAATATAATCTCTTCTGAATATTCAAAAACACTCTTGGTTTCGGGAAGCTTTAAATCGGCTGTGGGAGAATATTTCCTTTTATTCCCTTAAATTGTCTCATTTTTCCATTATTTATCTGTTATACAATTATGGATAAAGAGAAAGCAACTAAAGAGCAGTTTTTCGAATAGTTTTCAGACTAATCGCTCTCAAATACGGTGGCTTCTCAAAATTTATGTGGTATGGAGAAAGTTGTTATTTATTATGGCGAAAAAAAATTTAACGTCTTGGATGAAAAAAATGTGGGGTTTTGTTAGCAAGAAAATAATAAATAAATTTTCACTAATTTACGTTATCGAGTTGATTAGTACACAAATAGTGTGAGTGTGATTGTATTGATTTTTTTGTGTGGAAATTTTGCTCAAGGAAGCTGTTCAAAATCAAATTTCTTAACAATTACCATTTATAAAAATCCATTGACAATCCAGCATAATACTTTTCTCTTCTGACATATTTATAATTTTATTATAATGATGAAGACCCACAGAGTTACAAGAATATTGTCCATCTCTGTGACCACATCTTCTTTGACAAAGACCGTCTAGCAAGCACGTGTGGTCGTTTTGATCTTTAAACTTTTTATTTCTTTTCCTACTAATAATGAAAATTAATTTTGATTATGTTAAAAATAGGAAAAAATCAATGTTCCATTCGTTGGAAATTGTCAATACATAATTTTTAGAAGGTGTGGCGAAGGTGTAGCGACCGTGTCGCTTATATCAAGGCTTTTAATCAATCTCGAGATCTTCTTGGACCCAAGCTTGAAATACTTTCTGACGACATGGATACCTTTTCAATTTATAGTTGCCTTTGGCGAAATAATACTTCGCAGTGGCCAGAGAACATGAAAAGATTACGTCATTAATGAGCTC
>QYTT01086651.1:0-16721 GCA_006980735.1 Dasypogon diadema
TGGGCCCATAAATCACGATAAATGGGTGATTTCGAGCTAAATCATGATACGAAATTACCTCAAATGTTGGCTGATTTAGCTTTGAAATTACGATAATTTCTAAATCGGAGCCAACTATATGTGAAATTTGTATTTATCTTTTGTAATTTCCTGCTGTCAAACATGCCAAAAAGATTTCAATCTATCACATTTTTGAACTTACCAATTGCCAAAGAGATCTTTGAATAGTTTTCCTCAATTTTATTAGATATAAAGATTTTTGGTAATGTTGCACTGCTCTTATCATATGTTTTCTTTTTACAATTGCAACACAACACGTCAAAACTCTACAGTGAAATCACAAACAGCTGTCAAAGGTCAGTGTGTCACATTGTAATTTGATTTCGAAATTACGTAAGATTTATCGTGATTTAGAACTCTGTCTGTCTAGGGTATTAGTCTATATTTTCTTAACGGTTTTTATACCCTATATGATAAAGTATATAAGTTTTGATCCAACGTTTGTAACCAGTGATGGGCATTTACGCGTAGATTTGCATTGTCTACACTCCGGAGTAGACAATGCGTAGACAATGTAGACAATGCATAGTTTACGTAGGCAATGTAGACTTTTGGCAGACAATGTAAACTATTGGTAGACAGGCCCTATTCATGTGGTTGCGATATGTCGCAGCTGATTTAACAGATTTAAATAAACAGAAATTTTTCTGTTCATTGACATATAAAGAAATTACTTTGACATTTTATTAAACCCAGATAGTTCAACTACATAACTACACTATATGGCGCTAGTTGTATAATTTTTCCACATTACGCTTGTGCCGCGTAAAAAAAGTGTTAAGCAAAAAACGCATTGAAAATCAATCGCGTAAGCCAGTAAAATATCGAAAAAAGAAAAAGACATACAGGTGTATATTAAATTTAGACCACGTATATTTTACTAAGGATAAAAGATCATAGCAGAGAAGGAGCCAAATCGGGGTACTACTTCAGAAGTTTGCCATACAAGCCCTTTATTTTTTATTAAATAAAAATTCTTTTTTCTTGTCTTAATGCCAACATTATTTGTCGTACGCAATCTGTATATTCTAGAAAGATGTCATAAATATCGACAATATATGTATGCTTTTCTTTCTTTCAAAAATTTTTATATATGTAAAGTATCATCAATTTATGCAAAGGTTTTAACGCTTTAAAATGATGTTCAAACAGCCACGAACAATTCACTACGGCCATATATGCAGATGGACACAAAATTGAATTTCTGCAATAAACTTCAATTGCGAGTAATACAGTTGAATAACTGCTCCATGCTTTCTTTAAATTTCCAAAATACATAGCTCTGATTTAAATGGTTTTCGTATCTTTTAAACAACTCGCATATGCCGGACATTCAATGATTCTTAGGGCGCCCTCTTAAACTTCTCCATAGCGAAAAACTATTTTAAATACTTACCCCAGTTTTATGTTGACTTCCTAATCCTGAATTTCCTCGAGTAGCTTCTGTACTAGAATTTCCTTCGCCTCGCTAATAACCAAATAAAATAATAATTTCATATGTGATGAATTGAAACATAAATAAGAAAAAAACTATGTGGAATGATTGTTTAAGATATTAAGTATTTTTTACTTCGTAGGCTATTGATGACTTTCGTGAGGTACAGATTCTTAATGCGTCAATACAAAAATATACAAAATGGCACGGGAATTCCGAAATATTTACAACTGTATTACTATACTGATTTTAGATTTGGTTATGGTCTCAAATTTTCTCTTAGAATGTATAAATGTAAACAACGTGATAGAAACATCAATCATTAAATACTTATCTAACTTACCTGATCCAATAATAATTTCGATATATTATCAACTGAGCAAAAAATTCATGCTATCAGCTTAAAAATCAAAGCTGCACAAAAATCATCAGCGATATTAGAAATAAAATTATAACTTACATTTAAATGGTGATAATCGCCAGTATGCTCGTTAGCTGCTGGCTTGTACTTTCCACAGCAGAAGTTACAGCAACAACAGCAACATAAACAACAATAACATCCTGTTATTACAGCACAGCATAAGAAAATTGCCTGTAATAATAATAGTATTATTAGTGAATATTTCAAAGAACATTTTATAAATTAATACTATATAAATAATACATTATAAATAACATTTTTATTAGATTCGAATATTTTATATACTCCATATTTTCAAATATACTTCCTAGTTATGCATATAAATCAAAAACGTTTTGATATGGTGCCAAAGTCATTTCATATGTGATGCACAATAGATCAAACGCAAAATGGTGGACAAAAAAACTGAATTTGATAACATTATGCTTAATATGATGATAATCATTGCTTTAATTGGTCCATTTACTCACTCTATTCCAGCGGGCAATGCCGCGAGTAGCAATAAACGGAAAGTGTGCAGTATTTCGTTGGGTGATGCAACTGATGTTTTTCCGTCCTCAATGGATGGTGCAATTGATGCAGCAGTATCCTCAAGCGAAGTTCAACGGTCCTTTCTCCCACAAGATGCAGACTCTGATACCTCAATAGGTAACGAAATTCCTACTAGTGAAACCTCTATTCTACAGACTAGTAATGCACATATTGATTCAGAAAGAGTTCCAGATTCCGTCACAAAAATTTCTCTAAGGGTAACAGAGCCGCCCAAGTATTTTTTGTTTCTCGTCTTGGTCCCTCTACAGTTGTAAATGATGTTGTGGGATATGTCCGTGCTGATTCTTCTATACCAATCTATTGTGAACTAATTAATTCGCGTCGTTTAGCGTGTAGCTGTTTAAATTAAATTTGTCCCTAATTTTTGGTCAGAGAATATTGTTGCACATGAATTTCTACCTCGCATAAAAATCTTCGTAATGGTCGTCTTAAAAGACGAGTTTTACAATCTGTTGAATCGAACAAAAAAAAAAACTAGGAAGGCTTTCCCTTTACAATCACCATGGAAGGGATATAAGAACTACAGCTAACAGCATCTTACATTCGTAAAGATAGATATGTCAATTCCGAAGCTCGAGGAAGTGGTGCTAATTGCGTGTAAAACTATACTCTTAAATCTTCCCACCTTTTCGAGTGAATTTAACGTTGAGCTAGTAGCTCTTAAAATTTCATATCAAAAACAAAACAATATATACTTTGTTGCTATATTCCACCGAATATGCTTAATTGCCCTGACAACAAGGGTCAGAGTCTTTATGACCTCTTAACAATTTATTTGAATCATTGATGAAATCCTTCCCGTTTAACGATAATGACGACAATTATCTTCCTAATTGTAACCTAACGATTAAGGGACTTCAGTTTTTTGACATCGTTGCTTCCTTGAGCCTGTGAGTAATGTTAAGAATAACCTAAGTAGGCAGTTGGATTTCGTTTTCCCTTCTGATTCAAGTACATATTATAATAGTTGTGTAACTCACCCAAGTCTAGGAGGTTAGTTGATTTCACAAAATTATATTCTTGGAAATTAATTTGGGAACATAAGTACAATGCGATGATTCAACGAGAACTAGTTTTTTTTATAAAAATTTATTTATTTTCAAAAAATGATCCCTACTTAACTAAGTTAACTACAAATTAAGAAAAATCATAAAATATATAATCAGCCTTAGGCTAATTACTTGATACCCTATATGATGTAAATTCATCTCATAAAACTCTTCTGTACAAAATTTTAGAGTAATAGGTTACTTCCTTTTCGAGTTATATCCAATAATCTGGAAATTCAATATGGCAGCTCGACCAAGTGTGGGGCATGGCCTATTTTCGTTTTTCTGACTTGGAATCTCATAAAACTCATCTGTGCAAGCTTTGAAAGTGATGTGTTCAATAATCAAAAAATCCAATATGGCGTCCCGACCAAGGAGTAGGGAATATGGGTTCCACGTTCGAGTCGGATGACCCTTTCTCCCAATCTACTTGCTTTTGTTTCGTTTTTACTTCACTGTATGTATTTCCACAGAATGATTTACAAGACAAAAAATGTTTAATCTAGCTTCGTTTAGATGCACTTGTTCTCTTTGCTTCCTACTTCGTCGCCACTCGTGATCAAAAAGACCGGGATCCTCCTGACTTGCTTTCCGCACAGCGAGCCTTTTTGAAAAATCTCCAAAGTTCACCGGAAGCCAAAGCACTTTAGCGGTTTCATGGAAATACCGATTTTGACGGATAGATGTCTTTTAGAACAATTTGGGAAAACTTAGAATTCCGTATGAAATTTTAACCTTTATATAATACAAAAAAAAGAATTTAATATTTCCGGCCTTCTATTGACTATCTATTTTTGCTTTTGTAAGGTGTAGTTTTTGTCTTATTACCTCTATTATTTTGTTAATGTTTAATTGCTCTCGTTTAATTCTCGCCATGGCAAACAAGAGAAATTGGTGCTAGAAGGCATGAGGGTAAATGCAAGGGTATAATTTTGAAGCAAGTGTTCTTTTATATTCCATTTTTTTATAATTTGTAGTCAGTTAAATAATTGACAATCGATTTGTCCACGGAAAGCTGTTTATTAGGGCTCCACCGTTTTATTGCTAAACGTGGCGCTCGAGCTATTATATATTCCGACAACGCAAAGTGCTACTTCTCTTGAAATCCAAAAGCTGATGAAATTTATTAAAGGAAAGGAGTTGCATGATCACTTAAGCAACCATACATCGTGGAAATTTATTGTCGGGCGGGCCCCCTGGGTGGAGTGGCTTTTAGAGAGACTCATCGGGGTAATAAAAAACGCGCTGAAGGCAATAATAAGTAAAGAAACTCTTAATGAAGATCAACTGCAAACTTTTCTGGTAGAAGTCGTGAATGTAGTAAACAGCAGGCCACTAACGTATGCAAAAGATGATCCTATAGACTTATCACCCCTGATGCCCGCGCTGGGAGCAGCATCCAAGGCTTTACCTATCATTGAGCGTGATGCACCTAAAACGAGTGACCAAATTCGACAATTGTGAATAGATCGCCTACGTGCGCTCAGTGCTTTCAAAAAACCAATTTAGAATGAGTATTCACAGGAGTTGAGATCAGTGCATCATTAACTGAAGAAATTTTCATATGAAATAGGACTAGGAGACGTCGTATTACTGCACGATCAATCATTGCCTCGTACGTTTTGGAGATTGGCGGTTATCGAGGAAGTATATCCAGAAAGAGATAGGAAAATACGTTCATGTCAAATACAGCTTCACAATGGTGTGCGGCTTAAACGCCCTATTCAACTGCTATACTTCCTGGAAATCAATTCTTTACCGGCGGGGAAGAATGTGAAAAACTAGCCCAGAAATTTATACCACACATGCAAATAAACTTGTTACACATATCACATATTATTTAATGGATTTAATAAGGGTATTCACGTTTCCTTGTATTCGGCCTTGTATTTGAGTATTTGGTGTAAATTTTCCGTTTCTATGGAAACAACTATGAAAAACTCTGAAATTTACAGTTCCCTTCGAGCAATCGGTCATTGGTCAGCTCGTTTTTGAATTATAAATAAAGATTATTTTTTTTAGAACCGGCGTATTTATTTCAATATATCCTCAAAAGTTTAATACTACTTTTGAAAAGTTTGAAAAAGTTTGAAAAGTTTAATACTACTTGTGAACGAAATTACGAAACAATAATTCAACAGATTAAATTTTTTATACTTACTTTGCAAGCTGGTGATGTTACCACAAAATATGCATTTACATTTTCTTCACCGAACTGCTCGGCGATGTAGAGGCCGAGAGAACCATAATTGTCATATATATTTCTTTTAGTTAAATCACTTAAAATCGAATGTGCTCTGTTTACTTCTTTAAACTGAAATGACAAAAAAACATTAATTAAAGATGTGCTCCTTTTAATATTTTTTACATAATCTTTAAAAACTTATATAAGATCGTAAAAGAAAGGTTGGGCTCCGAATTAAGACATATATATAAAGTACAGCATGTCAATTTCGTCACTTTCTAAGGAAAATGGGTTTCTATTCACAATCTTTGTACCTTTGTTTCGTTTTAAATTCGTATTTACATAATAAGTTGACATTACAGTATAGTAGAGACAACAGAAATTTTACTTAAATATAATGCATAAAAAACAAAAATCCCTGTAGGAAAATATTACTTTCGTATTCGAACAAACGCTTTTTGAGAAAAAAAAATATAACCGATATCACATTTTTAATGCCCTAAGAAGCATAAAATAATTTCATATTAATATTTACATTATTTACTCATAGTTATATTTTGATTTTATGAAGAAATACATATTTGAAGTCGACACGATAATATGTGACTTTGATATTTTCCCTTTTTTCGTATAACCTGATATATTGTGCAGACTTCAAATATTTCTTTATAAAAAGAAAACATAAGGTAAGTATTGTAAAATGTATAAAAAAAGAGTTTTTTAAAAAAGTTTATTTTTAAATGTACTAAAACGTATAAAATTCAAAATTCCAAGCAAAATCCGTTCTTTATTGTGTATGCAGACATACAGACTACTCTACTCTGTCGTTGCAAACATTCTTATGTGCAGCTTAGATACACATAAAGCTGTCATTTGCAAAGAATCGTAACCTTAATACACCATTACGGGATCTGCGATGCAGCTTTACTTCTGTGCACTGTTGACGCTCAGCGTTTTCTTTTGGCGGTTCCATAGCAGCGAACTTTATTGCTTCACGCTTGATGATTTTGACCAAAATCTTTTAATCCATGGCTCTAAAAACCACCGGATTTTGCTTTTGTGTCGAAACAGACCATAAATGATAAAATTAGTCCAAAATATTGGCGTCGCCATTTTGAATTTATTAATTTAGACCAAAAATTTAAAGTCCACATCGCCGAAAACTTCACGATATCTATTTTGAGTCGAATTGGGGCGTGAATGAGAAAGTTCGTCAGTCATATTTGCACAGCTAGTTCGAGTTCCTAAATTCTGACCAAAAATTCGTAATCCGCAACTTCGAAAACCCCCAATAAAAATTACTTTTATGAATATGCTAACTTAATTTTTTTAAATAAATTCTGGATTAATTTTTTAATTTTAAACTTATACAATTTTACACAATTATGATAATTTTTTTATTGACATGCTTTATTAGCTACAATTATTTGTGAAGAGCTGGTTTCGCTTTGCATCTAATGGCTGTTATCTATATATTAATTATACAAAGAAAGCTCCCGGTTCCGTATTTCAGCCACTTTTTTTATATGGAGTTTCATCGAGCTTTTCTTGAAATTTTATAATGGCAACACTAATCCGCATCAGTTCGGGGTTGTGTTCATTACTTTGGGGTTGCGTTCCTGGGTAGCTTTGGTGTTAAGTAATACATGCAATACATGGATTTATTGGAACTTTCTTCATTTCATTATTCTGCATGGTAAAATATTTTGCAAGTGTCATTTTATTGCTTCCTTGCATGGGAGGATTAGGCCTACAGGGGACACCTCTGAAAAAAACGCGCTTTGAAATTTAAGGTGCAAAATTAGTTAACATATAAAAACGTTATGTCACTCATATACCTTCAATTTGTGCAATTGCACAGCGATCTCCTAGTAATATCTAATATTTATATATTGAATATGAACTGATTCCACATTTTAAAATTTGCGCTCATTTTGTTCAGCATTATTTATATATAGTCAAAATTCCACTGAACTTGAAAATTCGAGTGATCAGAAGTATTATATTGTATTGTTCCCTTCTTCTGGATTCAGCCTTTGTTGAATAAAGTTCGTTTCTAATCGGTCAAAGTATTTTTCTGATTTCATTAAAATCTAAGATGTTCGATTTCATTATCGTTGTTGGTTTCGAGTACAAAAGAGCTTGTACTAAACACTGCCTATACAACATCCATATATGCCTAATTTGCATAATTTGCTCCTTTTTCAAAGGGTGCTTTCTTAAAATCAAAAAAATAATTTTATTCACTTGTTTTTGGAAGGTCCACAGAAAACACACGATAATTTTAGACTTGAAAAAATATTTATTAATGTTTCAATCTGAGTCCGTCATGCCATGGACATTCACAAAGGCATTCAAAGATCCCGGACTTTATTACTTAGCTTGTTTAAAATTGCAAGTGTCAATCTTAAATGGGAACAATAATAAGTTTAACAAAAAGTCATATGAGCAAATTTTTCCTTATATTTTCAAATTAAACAACAGAGGAAAAACTTTTAATGGAACTTGGACTTCAACATCGAAAAAATATTTTTTTACACTTTTTTGAAAGTTCCACAGAAAAAATATAAAGTTATTTGAAGATGGAAAACGCCAACAGCAGTGTATGCATGACATGTCGAACTGGGCTCTCCAGCCATGCTAAAGAGATTTTTCCTAAGTCAGATCAAAACAGTCTAAAATATTTTTCTAAATGCTAATTATTCATTAGTATTTTCCTTCTTCAAAAATTTGCCTTCTTTTTCTGTGGAGCTTTTAAAACGTAGTGGAAAAAATTAATTCTTCGATTTCGAAATTAAAGTTCCATCAAGTGTTTTTCCTCTTTTGACCCTTTTTGATTTGATGAGTCGCCTACTATACCCTGCGGTAACGCCACTAATAAACCAAACACGGATGCTTGGATTACTTAACGACAACATTGTAAAAATTCTCGTCTGGGGCAGAATCGCGTCAAGTCTAATGCATCAAATGAACCCCAAACTCTTAAGGCCACTACACATGTGCTCATGCAAGTCGAAAATTTGACATGCGCATGCGAAATCGTTCAATTTGCTTGCGCATGTGTAGTGCAAATCGGAATTGAAGTTGGGCATGAAGATTGGCATAGAATGAGTTGATATGCACAAGCCAAGTCGTCCGAATTGCATGAACGTGTGTAGCACAAGTTGGAATTGGAAATAAGTACGAAGCATGACATGAAGTAAACTAGATGGACTGTTTGCTTGCACTGAATTGGTTTCATCCGATTTTATTTCATGCCAAGCTTCTGCCCGACCCCAATTCCGACTTGCACTACACACGTTCATGCAATTCGGAAAATCAATCTCAAACTTTTCGTTCAACTTGGCATGCGCATGCCAAATTGGCCGACTTGCATGAGCGTGTGTAGCGGCCTTTAAGCTTCTACGGCTTAGAGGTTCAGGTACCAAGTAATCTCAACACATATTTGTTATCGAAAAGATTGCGATGAAATGCCTGAGTTTTGTGCAGCGACGCAAGAAATACTTCACTCCATTTAACATAGCACTCATTTACAAGGATAAAGTTTAAAAAAAGCTTCAAGCTTGTTGACGTCCACACGATCGACTCAATGTTGCATGTCTTGCCTCTATCACTACTTTAATGGATACTTTTTCAGAGAAATTTCTGTTTAAATTTATTGTACGTTAGACCTTATGCGTAATACCTGCGTATCAAATCATTTCCATCTTTTCGTCCTTGAGACAAGATTTAGCAGAATAGTGATATTTAATAAATACCCTTTTAGTGGAACTGTGCGAATGTGGAACATTCCGGCCAGAGTCTTTGTCATGCAAATGAAAGTCTTCATTAAATTACCAAGTATCAAGAAAACTTATATAGTAAAAGAAAGTAAACAACAAATTTAAAAAAAATGCTTTAATTTAATTATACTAAACCAGAGAAAATAAATAGTTGCCCTATTTGATTGGGACAGGACCGGAGTAAAATGGGTTTACACAATGTGGCTGAATGGAGAAGACTTTATACATTTAATTCGGTAGAAATGAGAACATTAAAAAACAGTATTATGCGCCCGCCACTAGCTTCGTATCAATTTATACCAAACTTTGTTTGTGTACCGGTCTAACGTCATATTAAGACTATATTTTAATAGTGGCACAACTCCACTTTTATAAAATTAGAGTAAACCATATTTTTAGAATTACTGACACACACTCTTTGTTTTGCAAATGATACAGTTATAGTATTATTCTTTCATCCGTAAAGTACGTTGCTATTTTTATTGATTAGTAAAACGTGTACCGCTATTGAAAAAGGCCTTCATATCGTAGAGAACACTTTTGGTTTTCAAATGAGTGCTTACTTTCTCTTTTACTCCCTTTCATTTAGGAGCTAAAAATTTCTAAATTCAAAGTTTTGACATTTTTTGTCTTCTGGGAGTTTCACTATTTTCAAGAAAACGAGCAAAGTGGAAACTTTCAACGCGCGCCACATTGTGGTATGATTTTTAGGTATTAGCTAACAACTAGAGATAGCCATCGAATACCGATGCTTTAAGAACATCGAAGTAATATTAGGAAAGTTCCACGCACGGTGAAAGACCAGCCAATTAACTCGAGTTTACAAAGTCAAGCACACTGCGCAAAGGATTTCAATATATTAAGTTTAGCGAAGTTCAACAGTGAAACACACCTGCTGCTTGTATACTTGAGCGGTAGCAAAGAATTTTGTTAACAAACTTCCCGCTTTGCTCGATACTTCACAGCTGTGGAGCTTTATGGGAAACGCTGCAGAGAAGTTAAATCAAAAACTTGATAAGCTGTAAACTTTTCCTTGTTTATGTTTATATTTTATCGTTTTGTCGATTAATGTTGAATGTTCCTTTTTTGACGAGGAAGTTTTTACATCCAACGCTCGATATATTCCCTTTTGTGCCTTTTTTGACGACGAAATTTTTGCGTCCGACGCACGGCTTATTCCCTTTAGTGCATGTGAATAAAACTTCCTGCAAAAATCCTACGAGTCTTGCATGAACTTGGTTTTGTTTCCCATTTTTGTTTTCAGATTTCTTTCTTCTTATTTCTGCTTTTAACATTCTCGTTTTCCAGAAAGAGATAGCTACCATCCCACCCGAAGTTATGAAATAAGCAAAAAGAGGAATTTGAAAAACTCCCTGCTCGAGCTTATTGCTTCTTGCGACTAGTTGAACAACCTCGCTTCTTACCGCTTGTGTCCCTATCCTATCCCTTCTCTCCATTTTGCAAACGTGGGACACAAAAACTTCTTCGGCAAAAAGACAAGTGAATAAAAGTTCCTGCACAAATCCTACGAGGAAGTTTTTGAATATTGCACCAAACTGCAAGCTGGTTTTCTTACTCATATTGTTTGGTACTTACGAGAGCGTTTTATGTAATTCTTAATGCCTCTAAGCATATGCTTCCACCCACCAGTACATTCTTGGAATCCGTTTGTATGCCTCAATCACACCCTGATGGCCTCCAATCCAATGATAATCCCGTAATATTGTTTATATTTCTTTGAGGTGTTTCTGTAGAATCTTCTTTGTCTTCTGGTTTATGAATTTCTATTTTCAAGTCCTTAGTAGATTTTTGTATTTCAGGAGGTGGCGTGGAATCTTTGGCTTTTCATGCATTGCAGGTGACCAGTGGCTTCGGAGCTACTTGATTCCGTATCGGAGTACTCGATAGTGTAATCAAACTCGGAAAGTTTGTGGTGGAATCTCATCAAGCGGGAAGTGCGGTCTTTTATATTAAAGACTCCTTTGAGGGGTTTATGGGCTGTGCAGACCTTGAATTTGAGGCCTTGTAGATAAGAGTGGAGGGACGTGGCTTATTTCTGTTTTCCGATTTTGAGTCTCATAAAACACATCTATACAAAATTTCAAAGTGATGGGCTGCTTCCCCTTCGAATTATGTCCAATAATCCAAAAATCCAATATGGCGGCCCGACCAAGGAGTGGGGGAATATGAGCAATTTTCATTTTAGGGGTTTAGCGTTTTATAAAACTACTCCTTACTAAATTTGAGAGCTATACGTTGTTTCCTATTTGAATTATGCCCGATAATCCAAAACTTTTATATGGCGGCCTATTGAAGGAGTGGAGGATTTTCAAACTCAAGGGTAGTCTAACTCTCAGCTTTGGAGTTCGACTACTCTTTCTCTCCCAGTCTCAATTATCCCTATCATTTCTTATCAATGCAGAAATTATGGATAAACATACATATTTAAGTGATATATTACAAAATACATAATTCCAAATTACAAATACAAGAAGTTATAATTTGAATGTAAAACACTATTCTGTATAAAAATATATATTTTTTCAAAATCTATAGAACTCTACATCTCCTGCACAATTATGTAGTACTATATTATACACCAGGGTGAGTTTCTATATGATACAATATAATTTTTAATGTATCTCTCACATCAGAAGTCAAGAGTGGGGCATTTGATCTTGAAAATGGTCTACGTTGCTGTAAAGCCGTTACTTCACGACGTCAAAGACCTCTTACCAAATTGCCGTTTTACAGGTGATCGATATAATCACTTCGGCAATAATGCTCATTATGCATTTTTGCAAAATTGTGTAACACAACCACAGCTTTCACAATTTTGTCTGTATTATCTGGAAAGAAATTGATTGTTGTTGTCTTCATTAGGAAGTCAATACACTATCTTACTACGAGTACCAGAAAGACGTTTGTTAAAATTCTCTTTATTAGTGTTCTTTCAGGACAAAGTCTTATGCTGCTCCTCTTTAAGAGGAAAGCAGCATCAGCCACGAAATAATATGGAAAATAATAATTTGAGTTTGGTAGTTTTGTGATATGCTTTGTTAATAGAGCTATCTACGTCTGTATATAAAAAGTTTGCATATCTTTTATTCTTAGTCTCCAGGTCATTCACACATAGTCGGAGACTCCGCTGCAATATCTGTGCACCATAATATATATCTAACTGATACTGTTGTTTAAATACGATGTGCTATATCCTCTTTTGAATTTTTAAATCTTGGAAAATCTTTCATGTTGTGGAAAATTGGGATATAGGAAGGTTCAATGCAGGTAAAAAAAATGTCGTATAGCTTGACGATTACATCTGAACAGGGCACTTAAGTGACATCAAATTAAAGGCGAAGTTTCGGGGAATCCAAAATTTTACTAAAAACATATGTTAATAGGGCATTTTGGCAGTAAATTTTGTGGAATTTGAAAAAACGTTGAGAATTTGCAAGCTTACTGTTAGGCGAGAGAGGGGGAGGGGTGGTTGAGAGTAGTATATGTACCTTGGATGGATCTGCGTTACGCACACTCTCAGAGCCTTCACTTAAAAAGATTCCTGCAAAATCTTTTCACCACAAGACTTACTCCCAAAACTTTTCCCACAAAAATTTAAGTGTAAGTTCCAAATGGATAGGAAAGTTTAAACCTGAATTTTTGGTAGCTACAAATTTAGAACTTGTCTTCAGTTTTCGGTAGTTTTTAATTCCCTCCTCTTGCGCTGGTAATGTTGCTTAAGCCTCTACCGCGGGTGGCCTTATTTCAACCCTTGTAGTTGTTCTCAATTTGCACAAACGTATAACCTTTTTGCTAAAGGCTGTGGACTTATATGTTGAAAATAAAATTATAAAGCTTGAGAGTATATGAATCAAGAGAACTGGAAAAATCTTATTATGGGCTGAACTTGAAGGAAGGCTTAAGTGTAAAGGAGAATGAGAGTGTAGGCTGTTACTTCAATAGATTTGGCGAATCAAATGCGATGAAAGGAAATAACAAACGAATAAAAAGTCTAGTATTTGCTTACTTGTAGATTGAAATGCAAAACAACATAATACATATCTATTTCCCCATGCAATTGTTTCAAAATAATGAATCTTTTATCACCTGTACTACTTAAAGCTGCCTTGTTAACCAATCGGGTATATAATGTATGTTTTTTTGCTCCTAATTTCATACATCGGCTTTCTTAAAATTTCAAATCTATGTGGTAAATAATTCTCGAAATCTTCTACTATTATTTTTAATAACATTCTTCTTAAGGGGGATAGACACTGTGTTGATAGAAAAAGTAGCTGATTTTTTCGAATTTTTTGTAACACCTATCAGGGCTGCACATAGTTTTTTAGCTTTGAATTAATCATCATTTAGATTACAGAAAAAAAAACTTTTTGTTAAAGAGTTTTAAGTTGGTGTGAACTACATGTGAGGTGGGGCCTGCGGGCTTCTCACGTCAAAATTGCCCTGCACCTAGAGCACGTCACAGTCATCTGAAATCTAAAAAATCAAGACTTCCTTAAAGTATACAAAAGTAATTTCAGTTAAGCGTATGGAGATTTTAATATTTTATTTGTTAATGATGCAGGTTTAAACAAAAGGTTCGAGAAAATACAATACATTTTGGCCATTTTTGGAGAAAATTTAAATCGCAAAAAAATCCGTACACTTAACTGAAGACATTTCGATTGGAATTTGGTAAAGTGCGGGGCCGGTACAAATAATGTCGTTTCGAGAAAAACACGTTTTCTATTCCCAGGAGTTTTTATTATAATTAATATACTTTTCTATCTTATAAGACGACCGAGTATAAGGAAGTAACGTTTCTAAGGTACATACACGTTTGAAAGGAAGAAAACTGAAGAGGGACGCAGTTAGCCACGCGACGAGTTAATGTCTGCTTGGCGCGTAATAAAAACGCCTAGACTTTCATTATTTCACAAATTCGAAAAAATATACAAATAAAAAAACTGATTTTTGTCGCCACTAACAGTGTCTATCATCCTTAGTACTTTTAATTTCCTTCATAATAATCTTTTGCAGTAGCAATGTAGTATGTTTTTGACTTAACGCCTGGAAACCCTAAAATTATTATACCCTCACTTAAAACTTTCTTGTTAACATGTAGTAAATTGAAAATATTATTAATAGGATATTCGCTAGCATCACATTTTTTAGGTCTGTTTCAGACTGAACGTCTTTGTAAAAATCATCACTGCAAATCTCATAGATAAATGAATTTGTTAGTATATAATAACACGACTTTACGTACACCCATCTGTATAATGACTAAAATTCGTGAATTGTTATTATTCATTAGTTATTGTTCATTAGTTTAAACAAATCTTTTTACATATTTTTATATTAGTAATTTCATGGCAATTTCCAATGCAAATATCTACCACACCTAATACAAAAGATATACCCAACCCACGCTTCCGATTTTGACCTGCTGGCTTGGAAAACCAAGGACACCCCAAGCATGCAATATCTTCTGTTCAAAGAAACGGCTGAATGTGGTCAGGTCAAGACTGTTACCTCGAAACGAATATTTCTTAGGGACATTTTCAAAAGTATCTTTTTATATATTGGATATATATTCAAAATTGATGAACCGCTGTTCGTTTAGCACATTGTTCATCGATCTCTGTCTTTCCACTAATATGGTACCCAATTTCCCTGCTTCCTTACCATTCTCAATGCATGTAGGCGTTAAGCAATAGTAGTCCTATCAACATTTAATACATCTGCAAGTTGTTGTTGCGTTTGGCGGGGATGTTCATCCAATAATTCTTTCAGTTCGGTATCTTAAAATTTTTTCGGCTGACCTGCTCCTGTTCGTTCTTTCCTTATTTCCTTAAGCAAACGATATGTTTCTGCAGCGCTTTTCTTTGAAATAAAATTATAAAGTAAAACTTCCCGCAAATGATGCTTTGCATTTCGACATTTTCAAAGGAATAAAAATATTAATTTATTACAAAGAAAACGGATGACTGTTACTATATTTGACGGCTCACACAATATGGTGTTAAATGCAAGTGTTGCCAGATATTATTAAAAAGCGGAAATTAATTCACACACCCAATGCAAGAATCCGTCAAAAATGCTATGGCAATACCTAAATAAAAAATATGTGTGCAAAAGAATATAGAAAATTGGAAAAGTTATATTTGAAATAAATAAGCCATAAATAAATAACTTTTAGTTCTGGTGGCAAAAGGCGAAAAAAGTAGTACGTCGTGCGAGAATAGAGCACAGAACTTTTCGTTTGGGAGTCGCAAACCGCAGCCGCTCTGCAGAGGTACAAAGTCTTTTGTATATAAACTACTACTACTACTACTACTTATATTTCAAGCCGCTTTTCTTCCAAAATGGGTGGACAGTGCACCCTAGGTGTTTGGGAAAAAATGTAAATTGCCGCATCACAACTGAGTCAGCAGCGACACGGACGCAGAGGAGAGGATAACGGGCACCCAGCTGGGATGGAAAACAGCATCTCCACTCTTATCAGAAATGATAACAGCGAGAGCGGCTTCAAGGAGTAACGGGACGACCCCTCGGATGCTGGCCGGACCGGTCAGTAGTTTTTGGAAGAGCAGTGGACGAAAAGCAGACCTAGAGACAACATCAGAAAAAGTATACGGCTAAAAGTTATATGTTGAGAGTTTATTAAAGCGCGATAGTTTCACTTAGTGTGTTTTGGTGATCCCCCAAACCTAGATTTGTTCTTCCTGAAATCTGGTTAATCTTCCCCTAATTCAAACACTAGGACTCGGGAAAAGTTACAACAACGGCTGTTAGGTCTCTTCTAAGTTTATCAAACCTAAAGAAATAAATTAGTTTTTCGTATGTATATGTATGACTGTACAAGGTTGTAGGAAGTGGCGGTCCCGTCTAGCTTTTTGTTCGCAGAATGTTATCGTAGTTGTCTTCTTCCTTATTTGGGTCAGGGGTGGGATGCGCTTCTTTCTCCACAGCTTCGAGAATCGGCATGAATAATTTTCTTGATTCTTTTATATGGTTCAAAACTTCATACCCTGGGTAACCCCCAACCGCCTTCACATTTAAGGCCAAATATGATTTGATCCTCTCGAGTGTATGAAGTATTATGACTGCAGGGCTCTGATCTACGCACTAAGTTTACAGTTAACGTTTAATAGCATCGTCATAGAGTAAGGATCGTAATATTAGCTGTGTTCTTTTGGGCAACAGGATTATGAAAGCTCAAAAGAACGGTTGG
>QYTT01086651.1:16741-29626 GCA_006980735.1 Dasypogon diadema
AGAAAATTGGAAAAGTTATATTTGAAATAAATAAGCCATAAATAAATAACTTTTAGTTCTGGTGGCAAAAGGCGAAAAAAGTAGTACGTCGTGCGAGAATAGAGCACAGAACTTTTCGTTTGGGAGTCGCAAACCGCAGCCGCTCTGCAGAGGTACAAAGTCTTTTGTATATAAACTACTACTACTACTACTACTTATATTTCAAGCCGCTTTTCTTCCAAAATGGGTGGACAGTGCACCCTAGGACTCGGGAAAAGTTACAACAACGGCTGTTAGGTCTCTTCTAAGTTTATCAAACCTAAAGAAATAAATTAGTTTTTCGTATGTATATGTATGACTGTACAAGGTTGTAGGAAGTGGCGGTCCCGTCTAGCTTTTTGTTCGCAGAATGTTATCGTAGTTGTCTTCTTCCTTATTTGGGTCAGGGGTGGGATGCGCTTCTTTCTCCACAGCTTCGAGAATCGGCATGAATAATTTTCTTGATTCTTTTATATGGTTCAAAACTTCATACCCTGGGTAACCCCCAACCGCCTTCACATTTAAGGCCAAATATGATTTGATCCTCTCGAGTGTATGAAGTATTATGACTGCAGGGCTCTGATCTACGCACTAAGTTTACAGTTAACGTTTAATAGCATCGTCATAGAGTAAGGATCGTAATATTAGCTGTGTTCTTTTGGGCAACAGGATTATGAAAGCTCAAAAGAACGGTTGGAATCCATGGAGTACATAGCTAATTCTTCTTCTTCTGTGTTCATCTTTTTAAGCAAACCCGAGATAGGTAAAGACCGTTATTAGCTTGAAGATAAGATAAATTAATGCCCACATTAATTTATATTTTATTTGCTGTAATGAGCCAAATCAATTTTTAAACACAAAAACTCACAATAAGCGCCATCTATTTTCCCGTAGCAGACTTAAATCATCCAGTAAGCTTATTAACTCGGTAAATTAATCGTGTTAATTTACCGCAGTTAATGTATGACAACTCCATACTCTGCTGCCAAAGAACGCAGTTATTAATACTTCTGTTCAAATCATAGAAAGTCGTTCTCTTGTAACCTTTAAACTTTTCTAGCATTAGAATAGAAATTAAGTTGAATTTAGCTATATTATTACTTAGTGCAGTGTTGACAATTTCTCTCTTTATGGAAAAGACATTATTTTCGAATTTTTATATTGATAATGAAGTTGAGGTAAGCAATAAAATTTATCAATAGGATTTCCCATACTCATATGATTATAAAGAGACCTTGTTGATATAATAAAAATTGTAAGATGTCATGGAGTTGAAGTCTCGGCGGTTTTTCTCCTACTAGCCCTCTCGCTCTCTCCCTTAACAGGGTAGATACATCGCTGGACCGGCCTCCCTTAATGGGTTGAAGGCCTCCCCTGATCTTTTAGAAATTTAGCTGTAATTCAATACTGTCAAAGGAGCTCAATTTTACTAAACCGAAGAAGATGAAGTCATAAAAAATCAAACAAAAAGGAGGCAAGAAATGCTTGTGCCCAAATTTATCACTTTTTGGAAACTTCCAAGTCACAGAATGTGGCTTTTAGTTTCTCGAATTTTGGGTCGAGTCAGAACTAAATTTATTGAGAATATCACAAGTACTTATATACTGTAAAAAAATTTCTATTACGAATTATAAGCTAAATGAGAAAAGGTATTTCATATGTGGCGGAAAGTGTTGCCACAACTTTATATCAGTGGGTTGCATTTGAACTATTTCCCTCGTCATTTTTAGACGAAATTACCAACAAATATTCCTTTTATACACAGGATTAATTATTAAAATAGTTACTTGAATTTTACCATTTTATATAGTGAAAAATGACTATTTATTGTAGTATGAATTTCTTGCGAAACTTCTAAGAACAACTATTTTATAACTATTTCAATAACCATTTTAAACTTTGTAGTTAAGAGCCTGATTTCGTCAAATAACTATCGAAATAGTTACGCTTTAACCAAGTTATTTTTCTGGGTGTAGACGATATCATCATTCCTGCGGAAAACTAAGACGAATTCATGCAAAGACTTAAAAGAGTTATAAGAACTGCGAAATCAAATGGACTAATCATAAACTGGGCAAAATGCCAATTTCTTAAGAGGAGAATAGAATATTTAGGGCACATAGTCGAAAACGGCGAGCTAAGACCATCGAGCTTGAAGACAAAAGCGGTGATACTTTTCCCAATTCCAACAAATGCCAAGGCAGTTCAAAGTTTTCTGGGATTGAGTGGTTATTTCCGGAAATTTATTCCAAAGTATGCAACTATAGCAAGGCCTCTCACTGCACTTCTGAAAAAGGGAGGAAGAATTGTTGGCATTCAAAGAGTTAAAACGTATATTGGCAACTGAACCAGTATTAAAGAGTTTCTGCCCAGGAGCGCCCATAGAACTGCATACTGCATCAAGGTACGGGTATGGCGCTGTGCTAATGCAGGTGAACCAGGAAGATAATCAACTGCACCCTGTCTACTACACTAATAGGAAAACAAACTCGAGTGAGCAGAGGTACAGAAGCTACGAGCTGGAAGTGTTGGCCGTCGTCACATCAGTGAAGAAGTTTCGGATTTACTTATTGGGGCATAATTTCAGGATAATAACTGATTGCGCTGCTTTTGGAATGACAATGAGGAAAAAAGATTTGGTACCGAGAATAGCAAGGTGAGCTTTGTAGAAGAGAGTAAGTAGAAGAGTTGCTGTCGAGGGATTATTGGATTCCCGCCTTAAAGAAGAAAACAGCCGCCTGTATTCGGAATTGCGTTCCCTGTATATTGAGTTCGCGGAAACATGGGAAACCAGAGTGTTTCCTAAACACAGTGCCGAAAGGAGAGATGCCTTTGGATACGTATCACGTTGATCACGTGGGGCCACTGCCATCGGCTAATAAAAACTATAAGTACGTTTTCGTAGTAATTGACGCCTTTAGTAAATTTACATGGCTGTTTCCCACAAAACCTGTAACTGTTGAAGAAAGTATTCAGAGACTGGAGGTATTAAAATCCATTTTTGGCAGCCCAAGGCGAATAATATCAGATAAAGGATCGGCATTTACATCGAATTTATTCAATGAATTTTGCACTAGAGAAAGTATAGAGCACTTAACCATAACTACTGGAATCGCAAGAGGCAACGGCCAAGTAGAGAGAGTAATACGGATAGTGGTGGCGTCGCTAGCGAAGATGTCAGCAGAAGAACCAATGAAGTGGTTTAAGTATACGAACAGGCTGCAGATGTATCTAAATGGAACTTTTCAAAGGAGTATAAGGCGAACCCCTTTCGAAGTACTATTCGGTGTACCCATGAGATGGCAGGGGGACAAATTAACTGCGGAGACAGTCGAAAGAGAATTCTCGGCGATCATCGAAGAGCATCGTAATCAAATTCGGGATGAGGCACGCAAGCAGATAGCAAAGGTACAGGAGGAGAACCGGCGACAGTTCAACAAGAGACGTAAACCAGCTATTAGCTATGCCATAGGTGACTTGGTAGCAGTGAAGCGAACCCAGTTCGGTGGTGGTCTAAAGTTGTTTTCCAAATATTTGGGGCCGTACAGGGTGACGCGATATGAGGTGCAGAAAGTGGGACTACATGAGGGACCCAATACAACTTCGTCTAGTGCCGACTTCATGAAACCCTGGACTGATGAAGCAGTTAGTGACCAAACAGATGATGAGTCGTCCGGGCCGGACGACAGTCAGGACGGCCGATTGTGGGATTAGCGGACGGACCCTGACAGAACTGTCATACACTTTGTAAGTTATACGCATTATACACAGTATAAATTATTGTAATTTCGAAATTCTGGTATAAGACAAGACACTTGAATATAAACACTGAATCTGGACGCACGTTGTTTCCTTTGGCTCCTAAGCCTAATTAATCCCAAATTTATCCACATATATATGAAGCCACGCTTATTATGCATGTATGTATATAATATTATTATATTATAAAATGAGAGCTTCGCGATCAACTAAACTGCCACTTATTCCGTCCACTGGAGTAATATCTTAACCCTTTATTGCATGACTTTTTCTATTTTGTTGTCAACATGTATTATGTAAGATTTAAGAACCTGAAGATAATTCTCAAAAATTCTCTGGATTATAAGATATAAATTTTCTCCACAGTTTTAAGCTTATTACGTACACGTAAGATTCAGAAGTAAACTACTTATCTAAATAAGAAAAGTCTTGTTCACATGGACGCTTAGGGTATGTATAATTAATTTAATTGTGAAAAAATATTTGACGTGAGAAATATTTACACAGAATTTGTTTACGTAATAAATGTGTAATCTCTGCCTATTATTGCGCTTCATGAGTGAGTTCTCTTCAAATTAATTTTAAGTCGCATTTTATCCTAAAAGAAATTTGATGGTGTCATCATCCGAATAGAGAAATTCAGTATATTAATAAAAAACACAATAGACCTGTTCAAGATTGGAGTTTCCGCAGTTGACTGCATTACTGCGCGTATAGACTACGAAATTTTTTATAGTATTTAACAGACATATCCATATTGGAAAAATTGCTCTAGATATAGATTAAATACATGCGTAGGAATTCAGCCAACTGCAGAAAATGCATTTTTGAACAGGTCCATATTGTAGAACAATTTTTCCTAATTGTGATAGGGAAATACTCTTTGTTAAATTATTTTCGAGAAAATCTCATTATTTACATAAGCTGCGTTCTTTTGGCAGCAGAGTATAGAGTTGTCATACATTAACTGGGTTAAATTAACTCGATTATTTAACCGAGTTAAAAAGCTTACTTTAAGTCTTCTATGGGAAAATAGATGGCGCTTATTGAAAGTTTTTGTGTTTAAAAGTTGATTTTGCTCATCATAGTAATTAAAATATGCACTATTGTGGGCAGAACTAACATTAAGGTAAATTTCAAGTTAATAACGGTCTTTACTTATCTCGGGTTTGGTTAAAAAGAGGAAAAGAGAAGAAGAAGAATTAGCTATGTACTCCATGGATTCCAACCGTTCTTTTGAGCTTTCATAACTCTGTTGCCCAAAAGAACAGAGCTATAGTTAACTACACACATAGAAATTGCAATCGGATGCAGAAACTGAAATCTTGAACAGATCTATATGTGCAAAAGAAGTACAATTAGTACTTAATTTTACATTGATTCTTATGGGAATATGAAAAATCATTTCAGTTCGCCTTGGCGCCAAAACTATAAGACCTATGAAAAAAAACTAAGATACCGTTTAAAACATTGAAGTCTTAAGGTCAAATTACATAACAACAACATGCATTTTTACTGAAAACCTAAAGGAGATAGTCTTATTGATTGATGACTTGTGTAAAAAAAGGACAAAGAAGGGGAAAGGAAAAATCTGTTGCAGCGGGGAAATTGACATTTTAGCTCGTAAATTTTTGTTGGCATATGTTTTGTCTTTTTTGTATTTTATCATGTTAGCTTTATCTATCCCGCTCGCACTATTTCTTTACAATGTTGTAATAATATAAATTGGCCTTTAGGAAAAAAATTGAAATTTTCCGTTCAAACACACCCCTTTCCAAAAATTTGGTTCGATTCGCAACATTCATGCCAAGTCCAGCGAAGAACATGAAAGCTTTATTCGCTTGCTTTATGTTTGAAATTGTCACGTGTGCGCTGTCCAACATAAGACGGAATAAAGTTTGCAAGTTTATCACTTGATTTGGTATAAACGTTGCGAAATGAACCAAATCCATGTATTGCATACTTACCGGCGGCAACACAAAAGTATGGTACATATTAGGTCTGTTTATTGAGGGTAACCGGATTTTTCCTGAAGACTTTGGTCAACTTTCTGTGTTCAATAACGCTTCGAAGACGACCGAAGTTTCCCAGGAATGTGTTCATTGACGGCTGCCAGATTTAGTCTCGGTCAGTCTCGGCCAACTTTTCTTGCCCAAGCTCTAGACTTAAGGCAAACTGAGGAGACGTGTCATTCGTGGAAGTGACAGCCCAAGTTGTCCAGACGAGCTTGGTCGGCTTTGACAGTTTTCCTGAGATTGAACGAAGTTTTCTCGGTTAATCTGGGGCAGTGTCTCATTAAACAGACCTATTAATGCCATTTTTCAATTACTCCCCATGCAAATTAGACATTGTGACGACATGAGAAATAAATAGTTAACTGTCTTTTTGGATTTTATAAACCCTTAAGTCAATTTGAATCTATTTTGAGCCCACAGTAATTCATTTTTGCATAAGTCCAATTTAACTAAGTTACCCAGGAACGCGACCGAAAATTAATTCAAATTGGATTTGAATATTGAAGCAGGGGCATAGCTTTCTCTCATGAAAGGCTCCTTTAAGCGAAAAGGGCAAAATTGCCAGCATGAAAAAAATTGCGGTATAGTCTAAAAAAGAAAACGTGGTCTGTGGGAACACTGAGCTTTCTTTGTATCTGGGTTTGTGAGAGCAATAGGGAGAAATTTCGCAAAATGTGAGAAAAGCTTTTAAAGTGTATTTATATTTATTTCTATTTCACGAGCTGCATCACACTAACACATGTAAGTAAAGGGTATTTCCAAAATCTTCGAAACTATATTGGACTCTTTTTTATGAATGTTTTAAGATAGGTGAAATTGTGCCTATATACTTCGTCAGCCCATGTACTGCTTATCTTGAAGCGTTCATAAAAAAAAGTTCAATGTACTTTGTCTTCTTCTTGTGCATGGGTTGTTGTTTCAAAGGTTTTGATATTTCACGATGTAGAGAGTGGGAAATATCCCACACAAACACAAAATTTTCTCGTTCAACATAAAATGCATCGAGACGAGATATGCTCAAGTGTACTTTCGGCATTCCGAGCAAATAAAATGTGCGAAGGGCGCAATCCTAGTGGCTTCGCAAGTACAATTCTCCCCAGTAGAATTGTCTCAACCACTGGTGTCCAGATATATCGTCGCAACCTGCGCAGGATTTGAACCCATGCCAAAAAAGGAGAAAATCTACAGACGCGTGCCTCAGCCCGCTTGGCCACCGGCGTTCATATTAAATAATTCAAGCAACTTCGGACTTTTTACAAACTTATTCTTTCGATAAATTACTGAATAAACCTCAGGGAGTTTATTTCGAAATGTGAAAACGGAACAAAATATTGACTCAGTAAAAATTAATTCGTTTCCTTGTACAGGTAGGATCCTAGAGACGATAAAGCTGTCAGAAATGTGTGGCGTTTGGATTATTCTATTCAGGCCCATCAAATATATTAAAACATATGTTTTATTTTGAAGTTGAAGCCAGACTAGAAGTCTTTTTTTTATTATTTGCAGTCATTTAAATTATTAACTGTTTTACTGCCGGAGCTCATCTCTGAATCTATATATTTACTTATAACTAGTGACACTTCTAATAACTTTACGCACCTTTTCTGCTGCTTCTAAATTATTTGGATTTTTATCTGGATGATACTTAAGCGCAAGTTTTCTATAAGTCTTTTTGATGTCATCAGCTGTGGCTGTTTTTGGCAAACCCAAAATTTGATAAAGTGAATCCCCCGACGTCCTGCGTAAAACACAATATTGATATTACATAAAAGCAGGTAGTAAATATGTAAAAAAAAAAAGCACGTACTACAGACAGCAGTGTTCTTACAGCAAAATTAAAATACAATTTATCAAGGAAATGACTTTTTAATGCAAACTAGACCACTAATATAAAGGCCAGATTTATTATAGTAAAACGAAGTTACAAATTAAAAACCTTAACACCTTTTTGTAATTGAAAGGAAAAATCAATGTTTAACTTACGACAGTTTCCTCTTATCCATGTTTATTGAGCCTATTTTAGTTTACAAATCGAAATGTCTTCAATTCAAATGGTTTAATTAACCGCAGTTGAACTTTAAGAATAAATATATCCCACCCCAATCAAACAAGAAATCCAGTTTCGGAGAAAAATTATGAATTTACAGCATCTATACTTCACTCGATACTATAATTCGTATTGTCAACGCCAGGACCTCGAAGGCGCTGAATTCATTTCCTCTTCTTATTTACTTTTTGTCAGAGCAGCACTGAAGATTATAGTGACCTTCGAGCATACGGAACGGAACAACGGAAACAACGAGGCAAAAGTGAGGCCGGAATTACACTCAGGGCTGCCAGCGGCAAGCGGCAAGCTTCATGAAGCTGAGAAATTTGTAGCAAATTAGAATGAGAGCTGCAAGCTTCAGGCTGCAAAGTGTTGTACCAACTTAACAACTTGTCATTTGGTTGTCAAAACAAGTCATAACTCTAGTGGAAAACTGTAACGAATTTTCCTTAATAAAATTAATAATTTTTTCTGCTATTTCTTAACTTTTGTTAATGGTAATCAGTTCTTTACTTTAATGGCAGCAATGCAGCTGCTGCGACAAAAATTAAGGAGGAGTTACAATGGTGCAGCTGCGGTTGAAGCTAAAGTAAGGATTACAATGCTGCAGCTGCGGCAGGTGCTGCAGCGTAAGCAAGAGCTGTTAAAAGTTAAATTCAAGGTTTTGTTTAAAGCCCGTTACAATAGGCAGTTGCGGCTGCTGCATAAGTTGAACTTTGCAGCGAGCTATATTCACAGTTGTGCTTTTTGAGGTCGTCTAAGCTTTTCTCTTTAATTTTTATTGCACAGTAGCACATAATAATCACATTTACTAAAAATCCCACCAATTCGAAGTTGTCCATTGTAAAAAATAATATTGGTAATAAAACTTGTAAACCTGTCAACGACCAAACGCATATCCTTTGACAGTTTGATGCGCAGCACAAATGTAAAGGAGGAGTTACAATGGTGCAGCTGCGGTTGAAGTTAAAGCGCACCTTGCAGCAGATCGTGCGGTTGAAGCAAAGACTGCGGCAAACTGACTTACATTTGTGCTGCGAATCAAATTGTCAACAGAAAACTTTCCCCCCATACTTGAGCTCTTTTCTTAATATTTTAGTATTTCGGATGGATCAACTCAAACAATGCAGCGTTTCCCCTAACCCTTTCAATCAAATTTTTTAAACTTAATTTTGTTGGCTTCCTAACCTCAAAAAGCACAACACTGAACATAGCTGCGCTGCAAAGTTCAGAATTTGCCAACTTTGAGCTTCAACTTATGCAGCAGCCGCAGCCGCAACTACCCATTGAAACGGGCTTCAATCAAAACCTTGTATTTAACTTTTGACAGCTCTTGCTTACGCTGCAGCACCTGCCGCAGCTGCATCATTGTAACTCCCACTTAACTCCCACTTAACTCAGTTCGCCGCAATCTTTGCTTCAACCGCACGATCTGCTGCAAGGTGCGCTTTAGCTTCAACCGCAGCTGCGCCATTGTAACTCCTCCTTAATGCGGGATAGATGGCATCTGGAATTGTTTTGTGTACGGGGCCCCTGCTGTGCATTGGTCCGCTGAAAAAAAAGCATTGTTCCAGTTATATTTTAGGGGAATTTACTAGAATCAATGGTATTACGAGGACTTATTTATACATTATTTAAATATTCCGATTTCTAGGCCAGTACCGCAATTCTAGCTGGGCTTGGTTTGGCTGCAGTGGGATTCGTAGGGAAACAGATAGTACGTATGATGCCAGCGGTGTCTAACAAAATGACTGAGGCGATGAAAACCTTGCCTAGATTTGACGCAGACAGTATAGCAAATTCCAAGTATTATAAAGGTGGCTTCGAACCTAAAATGACCAAAAGGGAAGCCGCGTTGATTCTGGGAATTAGCCCTACCGCTTCAAAAACTAAGGTAAAAATTCAACATCCAAACGCAACTACGAACTACCATGCAGTAAATATCCCTTTTATTGATTTTAGATAAAAGATGCTCACAAAAGAGTAATGCTTTTAAATCATCCTGACCGAGGTGGATCTCCATATTTGGCAGCCAAAATTAATGAAGCTAAAGACCTTTTAGACAAATAGAATAAAATTTGTAGGTAGCAATATGAAAGTGTACGTATGTGCTGACTTTTATTGTTGAAAGCCTTACTGCGATCGATTCGATCGATCAAATTGAGAAGTTGCATAATTTTTTTATTGTAAAGCAACAACAACGATCAGTCGAATCGAGATGCCAACGGGCCTATTCCAATCCAAGTCTTCGGCTTGGTAGAACAGTTAGTGATATCAGTTGTCTACGCCATGTAGCTTGACTAGTTTGTAAAACGCTTCATCAAGTTAACGACAGACTTGATGAAAATTATGAGTAAGAAAAAAAAATTTTAGTAAGAAAACACGAAAAATTTAAATTTTTATTTGGAATAAACAACCCATAAAATTGAGGTGAAGCGAAAAAGTGTATAGTTTTCATCAATTTCTTTCTTTCTGATATTTACACTGGTCTTAACCAGGAAGCTATGAACGAAATGTCAGAAATCAAGCTAAGCAAACGAATTGGAACAAGTTAACTTGCTTGCTGACGTCACTAATTGTTATAACGAGACGAAGTCGAAGCTGAAGAATTGGATTGGAATAGGCCCTTATGGGCGCTGCGCTGATTTCAACGGCCGTTCCGAATCCAAGAGCCTATTCCAATCCAAGCTTTTGTATTGTCGTTGGTGACGGCAGATGCCTTGATCATGGATCTTGGCTAGTTTGTATAACACTTCAAGTCAACGATTGATTTGAGTTCATGGGAATTATGAATGATTTTAGCAACAAAACACGTACTTTCGTTCCATTCTTTATTTATAATATGCCGACAACTTTTACAATTAAAATTAAATGGCTTTAAGTCGAAATAATATTAATTTTGGTCTAATAGGCAGGCTGCTCTTAGGGCCGATTATAAGTCAACAATATGTGACGTTAGACCGAGACAAGTATCAAGCAAGCTCGTTCCAATTGGGCTTGATTTTCGACATTTCGTTCATCTTTTCATTCTTAAGACTAATGTGCCTATTAGGCAGGAATTGATGGAATTTACAGATTATTTTTGTTTCGAGTCGTTTGATTTTAATTGTAAAAGCTATTAGTTTATGGTAAATCAAAAATAATATAAACGAATATGCGTTTTCTTGAGTAAATCTTATCCATAATTTGCATGAAGTCAACTCAAAAGTTAACTTGCGGAAGTGTTATACGAACTAGTCAAGCTCCAAGTTGTCTCGGTCTGTCGTCACAAATTGTTGTAACGAGATGAAGACCTGAGTTGGAATCTGCCATTAAATATGAAGCGGTGGGCGAAATATCTAAAATCAAGCAAAGCGGAGGAATTGGAACATGTTAGCTTGTTTCCTCAGTTGTCTACCTACATGACTAGTTTGTATAACACTTCATCAAGTCAATGAGGGACACGACTTCATGAAAATTATGAATATCTTTTAGTAATATAACACAAGAAATGTAACTTAATTTTTTATTTACAATAAATTAACAACCTATATAATTAAACTTAAGCGAACAGGTGTATAATTTTCGTAAAAATTCTTTCTAATATTCACATGGGCGTTAACCACGAAACCATACGCGAAATGTCAGAAATCAAGCTAAGCAAACGAGTTGGAACAAGTTAACTTGCATGCTGACGTCACTAATTGTTATAACGAGACGAAGTCGAAGCTGAAAACTTGGATTGGAATAAGCCCTTAAAATCTATTCCATAGAGATTCCTGCTTTGTATAACAGTTAAAGCAAACCAATCTTTCGTCACGAAATCAACTATTGATTCTGTTTTAACATTAGTTGATAATGTATATATGAATCCGTATAGATTTTTTTGTCTTCTTGCCTTTTTGCAAACGTGGTACAAGAGGGTTGGACATTAATTTTAGCTACTTCTGGTCAAGGCATATGAGTTACCTGCGGGCAAAGTTATGAATAGCTAAGGATTGTTCACAATTCAATTTTCAACTAGCTTCAAATTCCTATAAAGTTCAAATTTAGAGTTAGAAATATATGTACGTAAAAATTTCATGTACAGAATCTAATTCAGATGAAAGAGCCCTTGTTATACATAGTGACATCGACACTAGTATTAAAAATAATTAAGCTCACTCATGGGGTGCACCATTTTTACAAATAATGCTAAAGCTACACAAGGTTGCTTAAGGTGTACTTCCCAATCGCTGCCTTGCGTATTCAACAACAGTTCTGAGACTAAACGATCACTGCAATAATTATTGGCGCTATATGTGGTCTAAACAAAACGAAGTCATTACGAGTGCCATGAAGTTAAATCCTAATACGGAAAATTCAACGGGTCGGCTCAAGAGATACACAAAGCTGACTGGTTAATGTAAACGCTCAATAGGATTATACACAATTCTTATGCTTTCTGAGTAATGTAGATGGATAGACTGATAGATAGATGGCCTGCACCACTTTATACTTTGTTTTTGATTATATCGTGCCAAATTCCAGTTTTGTCTGGAATGTTTTGTCCAGCACCCTATAATGGCTGTATAGTTTGATATATGTTCGCTTTTCTATTGGTGTACTGATTATCAAATTCTCGTATGCTTAAAACTACATACTTGGAATGATTCTTGTGGCGTCTCCCCGGGCACAGTATTCTGCCGCTCTTGTTTCTGGCGTCGTCACACCTGCATCGCCCGCACTTTGTGGCCGCGACACTTCCATCGGTCGAGCTTATACTCTTCACATTCGGCAGCTTTCACCTCTTGCACCTGCTTACCTCAACGCTGCAGTCCACGCAGCCGTCAGGTGAACACCGCACATCGAGAACAGACTTCGCGCCAGGATACCCCTTTTCCTAGCCGCCCAGCATCGCTGCACCGTACGGTTAGCGCGGGGTTTTGCCATTGGCGCCACGCTACGCACTACACTTCAGATATATCGTCACCACGGCGCGCCCATCGACGGGCTCGCTTGCTTCACTTCTCGCGCCTAACACTTATCCACTGTCTGGCGCTAAGTCGACACCTCCGCGTTCTATCT
>QYTT01086655.1:11047-31125 GCA_006980735.1 Dasypogon diadema
TTCCCACACACTGCCCTAGACTGGCATCAGTTTATGATATAATTAGGTCAGTAGCAATCGATTTAATATAGAATTCGTTGCATTCAACCATTGGCTAAGTGGACACAGGGGCAACGAAAAGCAAGCTAGCATGGACAGTATAATGCTACAATATTAAAATGATATCCTTCCTGATCTAAGTATCGATAGAAATTATTTCTACTCCAGTTAACATGTTAATCCTCCTTCCTAACATATTTGATGGCAAAAAGGTTAATTTCTGCGTTACTTCTACTTATATGAGGACTTGCATTACCAGAAAACGTAGTTCTGAAGAACAATTAGTTATCCTGAATAAAAGCGCTAGAAATTGTTTCCAGTTTTTGTATCCTTGCATATCATCCCAAGATACGATATATGAATAAAGGTAGTTTCAAGAAAGACTATGGAAAATTAATAAAAAGCAAATTTGCGATAATAGTTAGCCTATTCAAGCTAGAGAGTCTGGCGTCTATCAATGGAACGTTTATTTTGAAAGTGGTGTAAGTCCGCTTTTACAGCCATAACAAAATTATATTTCAAAGGATTTAAATTACATTTACACATCGATTTTTGCTAACATTGAAATATGCGTTTTCTTACGCAGGTATCGCCTAAGTTTAGCGGACGACCCTATGATGCACACAGCGCAGTTTAAACGGAGGAAAATTTTAGGGTAGAGGAGATTACGAAATTTTAACCTGACAAATGTTGCAAGTAAGACACAATTTTTGGCATGAAATTCTACTGTAGCCTCTGCCTTCACAGGTATAATTCTCATCATATGCAGGGGTGATTTTGCTTCCGCACTAAGGTTTTAAGTAGGAAACCGAACATGATTAGTTTCTATCTTCTACTAGATAAAACGAACGTTTTGTATATGTATAGAAAGAACACCACCAAATTAAGATCGATACACTATGCTCTCTGAGGAACATTTTACCAGCAGTAAATACAGGTGCTTAAATTCAAGAATAGAGCTTGATAGTGATACATTTACTGTTATTGGATCAAAATATCGAACTTGTAGCCTGTTCTCATTAGTGAATGTAAAGTCAGTAAATGCCCTGCCGGTCGTTCCAATGTTTATCATCTTAACATTCGTAATGTCAGAAATAAGGATAATGCATCAAAATTTTTTCAATCCTCCAGCGTTTATGTGCGAGTGTGCGGTCAAAACCTCCCTTGATTCCAATTCATGAATTTCAATTTGACACTACCTAAAGAATCATTTTGTATAAGCAGAATACAAGCAAGTGGTCTGACACATTGAATACATACGTCATCAGACCACTCTCCCCTATTTCAGCGTTCATCAAAAATAACTCATGTATTGGCCTATAATTGCAATTTTTAGCTTGGAATTGTAGGATATTTTTATACGATTCATGAAATGCTTCGAAACAACCATTGTAAGACAGACTACGGTGGGTTCACGAGTTTAGGTTATTGCTAGTGTTGGCAGATGTTTTTTTGAAGTGAAACTTCTTTTATAGCGAAGGTAGCAATTCAGAAAATTTTTGTAATGAAATTCAAAATGTAACGCTAAGGCTAATTAACGAATTTAGTAAAATAATTTGATCATGTATAGGTGGGTACCAAGAACCAGATGACTAAGATTACTAAGATTTTCGTGTAATAGTATTGAGAGAATAACGTTATTATAGGCTTTAAGGTTTAGGATTTTTACTTAGTGAAGATGAACGTTACCAAATTTTTAGTGTACAAAAAGAAAGTTGTAATCGAAACTTGATGGTGGGCTTAGTTGGGGCTCAAATAAAACTGTCTCAAAATTAAACACAGCAATAAGATCAAATGCTAAAGAATTGGACAAGTTAAAATATGTAAGCAGATCATTTGATAAGGTTAATTATAATCGTCTGTTAAAGAAACTTCGCCAAAAGTTAAATCTTTCTGTATTCTGTCTTCTGTCTGAAAACTCATTTAAGCTTACCTTCACGATCGATATCAGAAGGTTTTTGCTAGGAGTAAGTTCTCAGATCTTCTACCGATTTACAGTGGCGTACCTCAAGGTTCCATTCTTGGACCCTTACTCTTCTCATTATTTATCAACGATTTGCCTTCTGTTATACATGAGTGTTCGATTCACATCTATGCTTAATTAATATCTTAATTGTGTAGACTTTAATAAGGTTAAATAAAGAAATAAATAAATAGATTTGTAATATGAATACTTTAAGATAGGAAAATCTGGGCATGTCAGGCCATGCAGTAATGTTACAACATTCATAAAAAAAAAAGTTCAGTGTTCTTATTCATGGTTCATGGGTTCCAGTTTAAAGGATTTAAAGGATTTAGGCAATGAATATTAACATTAAAGTCGCCACCGAGAATTATGTTCACATATTTACGATAATATTTATTCTTATGCCCACCTCCACCTCTCCACAAACGATTTTTGTTAGAGGAATTATTTTGCAAAAGCAGTAAAAATTGCCAAAAAAACCGTAAAAAAAGTCAAAAACAAAATACGGGATCTGCAAAAAGCGTTTACTCCGTAGTAAACATTAACCCTGCTATTAGTAAACATCAATACGGTATTACTTTTTATAGAATATCTATAGCTGATCGACGATTCATTCCTTGATCAAGTGATGTACTATGTACTTCTCGGCGATCTCCGTAGGTACTAAAGATGAAATTCAATGTCACCATCTGGAAAGGTACTTCACCTAAAGTTTTAACTTATTTGCTCCGTTTTACGTCAAGCTGGTTTTCATATTTCGAATTCAGTGAGACACTAACAATATAATTCTAATTCCTAAAGAAAGGATCTTCAGTGAGCGGGCATCACTGCTGTGTTAGTAAATGCAGCAATAAATGTTAGAAAACAAGTCAATAATTAATTAGTAATTAATTTCTCATCCCAGTTATGCTTGTGGAACTGTTGGCTTTTCGTTTAATAAGAGGAACATTACTTGATAAATTATTCTCTTTAATTTTCAAAGAGTTACATTAATCGACAACAAAATCTTACTTACTTACTTACGGAGCTTCTTGGAGATCTTGATACTTTGCTTTTCAATCTATTCATTCAAGATCTTCGTACTGTGATCCGCAACGTTAATGTATAGACTTCTGCTGGCGACGTGAAAGCATATCTCTCTTGTCTAATGGGCTTTATTAAGGACTGTGTACATATAAATAACGAATATTTGGTCCACACATAGTAATCTTATGTTTCGGATGACAATCCTTGTTTCGAACAAAAACGGATAAAATGAATAGAAATTTAAATATTGATCTGTGTTTGATAGGCCTTGAAAATCATAATTGGTAACAAGTTTATATTGAATCCCTAAACAATTTACCACATTTTGACCGATATAAAACTAACTAAAATAAATTACTATCTTCTTTTTTAAACATACCATCCTGTATAATTACCTACGGCACTGAACTTCTTGATCATATCTTTGCCCCACCATTTCTATCTTTTCAATCTAACGCTGTAATTTGATTCATTGGCATTCACTCTTCAAAAAAGGCATCAACAAATTACAAGAAATGTTCAGCAATGCTGGTTTCACAAATTCAAGTCTATCTAATAATATCCAAAACGTACTAGATCTTCGAAAAATTTAGATTAAAAAAAACTAATTTTGAAATGCCTGTAAGTATGCAACATACCACGCAAAAAGACAGCAGTGACGGCGAAAAAACATAGTACATCATTTTAGATCACTCATTATTCTTATATGTATTAGAAAATGTAATTAAGGCTTAGAAATGCTTTTCTGCAATGTTTATGGAGTTACAGAAATACATAACTGAATTTTTAAAAACGTATTAACGATTTTGTGTTATTATTCTTGTTTGAATCTTCATAATCGAAAAGTAATCACAAAGCTTCAAAACTACTTTAGTTATTAAAATGTACATTGATACCCGAACTCGATTGTTGTGATTTTGATTTAGACAGGAATACGTTTAAATAAAAGCAAGACTTATCTCAATGTCAGAAACACAATCTTGTGATCGTCAATGGTTACATTTTTCAAGATAATATCACGCTATAATTAACAAATTTTTCGTTTTTTCTCGAAATGCTTTTCATTTCAATTGCTATACCTCCTTCGTCAACAGAAGCCTTCACTGGCAATTTATAAATAATTTTATATGTATGTTACTTCACTCTGGCTATAAAATGAAATAGGGGGAAGGGTTATGTTTAGACTGATTAATTTGCCTCCGGGCGGGAACCGTCTAGCATAAAAACTTTGTGACGTTTAAGAATATTAGCAATTAGGGGTAGTTGATTGTCAGTCCCTGGTCTCTTTTCCACTTGGAGTCGATATTGATATTCCCGAAGAAAAGTCGCTACATGCTGTTCTGGATGAGACTCACTATCTAAATATCACGAGAATACGAAGTCTGTTCAAAAGATAACCGATCTTTAAAAATAGATCACCTACTTAACATTAACAGTACCATGAATTTAATACCCTTTAAAGAATGTTCTTTCCATCTCTTCCACACAAGGTACAAATTCTGTAGTATACTTTTCGAGATAATTGTCCCGACAACCAACGAATTTTCATTTATGGACTATTAGTAACTCAAATCTCTATTCCTTTTAATTTTGACAATAATAAATTTTAAATTTTTCGGTCTTCCCCATTTTGTGTCAAGAATTTTGGAACGAATTTGCCATTAACACAATACACTCTAATTTTTTTCGTAAGATTTAATGACATAAAGTTACCAAAACTCATATTCCCAGTTGGAAAACTGAGTAGGCCTTTCTCTGGGGGGAATATTGAAACAGTCGGTTTTGTAAACATTTCTGAAAACTTCTCTAAATTTCCATTTGAAGCTATGAAGAAGGAAAACTTGTACTAGAACGGACATGATGATTTTCGTAACAGCAAAGAATTTTTTAGTATGCCTTCCTTCCAATGACAACCTATATAAAAACGAAATTAACTAAGAAACGAAGAGGCAATCTTTCTTAACTTCCATAGGAGGCCTTAAATATGCGTAATGAAGGCTTCTTTTTCCAACTGGGTTCTATTTCATATTCTATTGAAGATAATCCTCTAAAGGAAGTAAACTTATATAATCAGCCTTGATCCCAAACTAAATAACAATTACTTTATACAAAATACCGTTTGATCTGGCGGTCTGTTTACCTTCTGACCTCTCTATATGTATATCTCTCAAATTAGGAATGAAATGTGTTTGGCTTCGAAAAAATGAATTTTTGGGGAAAATAGCTATGCCAGTAATTTAGAGTTAAAAATGACAGTCAATTAAAAAGCAGAAAGAAAAAATTTTAACATGGAGAAAAGATTACTTGAGAAAATTGCATTTAAACAACTGCATCGCTAGAGAAAAAAAATGTAACATATGTTTTGCATCCAGAGCAATTTTTCTATATCTATTGCAATTGTGTCAACATTTAATTAACTGCAGCACAACAATTAGCTGCACATCAGAACTTTTAACAATACTTCTTCAAATTGCTCCTATAAAAGCTCAAGCCAGTATCAATAGGTGAGTACTTTAGTGTTTCCCTAAAGTTTTGTCAGGTAGCTTTTAAGATGAGGTTAGCTCTGGTGTTTATAGCCGCTTTCCTAGTGCTTCAATGCATTCCAGAAAGTGAAGCAGGAATAGGTAAAAAAGCAAACAAAGCTCTTGAACGCTTCAAGAAGCTCAAGCACAAACTTCAAGAAAAAATCGGATATATCAAAAATGAGTGCCAGAAATTCTTCAAGAAAGCCAAAACTGCAATTAAAAACTCAATACTTGATATCAAGAAAGAGGTTGATGCAACCGGCGACAGTGCCTTAAAAGTGATCTTCAAAAAAATTTATGAGGGTCTAGACAAAGCCAGAAAGAAGTTGGATGACGTTTCCGAAATTGCTGATAAAAAATTCTATAGTGCCATGAAAAAGGCTGACGATTTGTTCTTCTCGGCAACAGGTCAGATCGAAAGCTTTAACACGAAACAAAGGAAGTTAATTGAAAAGAAGAAGGACAAAGAAAAGGGCATGCAAATATTGGATAATTTCGTTGCAAAATCCTCCGAAAAGATTGGAAGTTGTTCCGATGCTGCTTTAGATCCCATTAAGAAACTCTATGAAGATACCAAGAGTATTATCAAGGGGTCCGTTGATAAACTGGAAGAAATCGTTCGCCAGTGTGAGAAGTGTGTCGTTGGAGGTGGCGGTATAGGAGACAAAATCACTTGTGTCAAGGATCTGCTTTCTGTTTCGGGAGAACAATTATATAAACTTGGTGAAGAAGTTAAGAAGCTCAAGGACAAACTTCTCAGCGGTGTTGTTAAAGAACTTTTGAATCTGGGTTGTATTGTTAAAACACGAGCTGCTGTGGAACTTGATAAGAAAACTGCTGAGAAAGAAATCAGCAAACTGAAGTAAATCGATGTAATTTATGGATAATAAAATTTCATTTAGATTGTAAAAAATTACTGAAATAGCTCTAATGTTTTGATTATTCTTGTTCTTTGCACCTATCGTGTAGGGAAGTTAGTGTGGTCCAAGTATTCATGGCCTATGGTAGATGAGAGAGGAAGAAGAGAGTATTTATTTTTCCGATACATTCTCCCATCATTTCAACACATTTTTCACATCTTTTAATGAGTGCTTTAATACCTACTATTTTAATAGTCTAAAAATTTATCTTCAAAATAGCCTCTGATTTTAGTTTGCCAAATAAAAAATGGTCACTTGGATACAAGTCTGGACTGTAAGGTGGATGATCCAATTCCTCGAGGCCATATTTCTTAACAGCAGCCTTTAAAATAGCAGCAGTGTGTACGGGCGCATTATCGTGTAAGAGCAGTACTTTTCGGGACAATTTTCCTTTCCTTTTCTCGACAATGTCACGTAACTTTCGTAGAAGTTCAACATTATAGGTAGCATTTACAACGGTATTACATTCCTTGAAATCCAGCAGCATTATACTTACAGTATTCCAGAAAACTGTTGTCAAGACCTTTCTGGTGCTTTGTGTGATCTTCGCTTTTTTCGGCACTGGTTCTCCGAGGCGATGCCATTTCATTGAATCCCTTTTGGACAAAGGATCATGGTAAAGAACCATAGTTTCATCCCGAGTCACAATCCTATGGAGAACATTGCCTACGTCATCTTTACACAACTCAAAAAATTGCTAATAGCATTCAAGTCGCCCTACTTTCTGCACTGAGGAAAGAATTCACGGTATTCATCTTGCGCATGTTTCCGATATATCAGTTTGTTCTGCGATTTTCTTGGCCTTTAACCGCTGGTCCGGCAAAACAACTTTCTCGACAAAATCTACGTTTACCTGCGTAACTACCGCTGTTGGCCCTCCACAGTATGGATCATCTTCAATTAACTTTCCGTTCCAAGCGAAAAAGCCTTAACCAATGTTTAAACATCGAAAACAATGGTGAATATTCTGCACTCACCACGTTCATATATGTCATATGGTTCGGCAAAGACGCAGGGCGACACGGCAAAATATAGTTTCAAAAAAAAAAAACATTAAAATCCGATACCCTAACTGTGCGTTACCTTAAACGACTGTGTGAATACGATAATATAATATCCATTCAACAATATTTTTACGTGCTGTTTCCGATCATTGACTTGACGCAGACCTTCCGTAAAACGTGAATTCTTAAAGCAATCAACTTGTATTCCACGGCATTTCACAGTGTACTTTACAATTCATCAAATACTCAGTAAATAATAAAATCGTAAAATGTTTCATGTATCTTTTATTAAATCGTATCTTTCTATCATTAAAAACTTAAATAATCCGGTGATATCTTCAATAAAATTTACATGAACCCTAGAGATAAACAGATACTCAAAAAGAGTTGTCAGAATTTATTGAAGTTATTAAAGTGAACCCAAAAAACACCCTCAAAACGCAATAACCAACTTTTTTGTCACATATATGCATACATCGTACATACATATCCTTGCGAATACCGAAGTCCCCAGGCAACTTATTGTCTGCATAGAAAAAAAAAGAAATACGAACATAATATAATTCAGTTCTATAGCAAAAACTGGAAAATCCAATTCTAGAGGGTACATTAAGCATTTGTTAGATTTCCTGAACGGAAGCTTTCAAAATCAAATGACTTCGACTTTTGGTTAAATTGTGCCAGGAATAAAAATGATTTATACATACGAATCCTTTCTGTTGGCTAGGATACATGCTGGAGCGAATAGAGATTTTCCCCTTAACTTTCATTCATTTAGGATGTATTATGGCACTTAAGAAAAGTTTTCACATTAATTTTTCTCCTTTGCCTTTTGCTTCATTAAGGGTAATTTAAGCAGAAAAAAACTGTTTAATAAATTTACGTCTTTAAATTTTTTTGGTTGGACAATGGTTCTTTTGAATGTATTGAGGAATTAGAAAATTTCAAGCACTATAAATATGAACGAATAGAAAGTATAAGCTAGTATTCCAGTTGGATTTTCATATTTTTTCTTGATTCCTTGAGTATTCAGCTTTCTAGTATCAGTCCCAGTACAAGTACCAGTATAAGTCTAGTACAAGTATCAGGACTGGTATTTGTACTGAAAACTTTTAAGTCCCGGTACTCGTATAAATACATTCAAGCCCATATCTAGTACTTCAAGTCATCTCAAGTACTTCAAGTCCACCTTAAGTAACGCAAGCCATAAATCCAGCTCAAGTCGCATAAGTACGGCTCAAGTACCATACATTAATACAGGATGTTTCTTAGTGGAAGGTAAAAAATGAATGGAGTTAAAGATTTCACCTAGCTAAACAAAAAGTTATATAGGCAATCTCAACCGTTTGGGAGTTATAGGGCGATTCACAAACTCAACATTTTCATGCTATTCATATTATTCTTTTATTTTTATCTTTTGATCTGCTCAACGCAGCCACCTATCTCCCACCATTTAGATACCTTCACCTACCACTCACTTCACTACCTACCTGCGAAAGTTAAAAATTTACTTCTTATTTTTCATTTTTTCATATTATTTCCTAATTTTCTCCAAAATTCATGTGATTAACATCCTTGTTTTTTATTTTTTTTAAATTGCGCATCTTATTACCTTTCCGAAAAGGTACAATGTGTCCAGGTAAAGAAATTATATAAAAAGCTCTCTTCATTAAAACACCATCACCATGACTGGTACCTTATGGTTTTATTGCACAGTAGTTAGAAAATTTACAGAGTAAACAAAATTTCCAAAAAAGGTCGAACTCAATTGTTTTTTTGTGTAATTTTTAAACTATGTGTTTTTATAATTTTTAATAATTATTAGTCGTTTTCTTTAGTAATTTTACTTTTTACTGCTCAATTTTGAGACTAACTTGTACGGCGTTATACCTAGAAGGGTCGAGCCCGTAGGTACCCAAAGGTGGCACTTATAGACACAAAAATAAAAACAAGAAAAAAAAGAAAAAAAAATTGAGGATACGATATGAGAAAACAAAGAGTAAGTCCATTAAAGAAGCTCTATTATCTCGGGCTCTTGAAGAGGGTAGACAGATGGGAATAGTAAAGGAATTTTTAGGAACATTCTTAAAAAAACAACAAGAGGAGCAGAAAAGATTATCTTCAGAGGAACAACGTAGAAGTTTGGATTGTAGTGTGATAAACTTAACGGAGGTCTTATACACCAGCGATGAAATCAATAGGGTAATGCCAGTATGGGGGTAGAATTATAGTTCCCAAAACTTGGCACCACTGGGGGCCGAGTGCAAGAAATGAACTATCGAAACCACCAGTCCGGAGCCAACACCCATCACAAATAGTCGCAAGCAAAGTTTTTTGTACTTTTGTACTAGTCTAGGTAATAAAATTTAAATAACCAAAGTTGACTTTTGTTTTGTACGTTCTGTAATAAGTTAATGTGTTACTTAAACCCATCCGTGCAATCAAAGGAGAATAGGCTGCAGATTAGATGTCGTGCAGATATTGTTTTCAGTGTATCTTCAAATGTATAGATGTATTCTATAGCAAAATCAACTAGTAAATATCCCAGCAGGAAAATGGAAACGATAGTAAGCGAAAGTGTAATCGACAAACTTGATATTTTATAGGTTACCGAATCAATTATTTTTAACACGGCAATGTCATTGAAAAGTTGGATTCTCAAGAGATCGAAAATGTAATTAGAGAGGAAGTAATCAAATATTTCTTTGTTTACCTTGTAATTGACGAAGTATAGGAATGAAAGGTAACTGAAGAAAGTATAGATGATATATAAAATAAAACTTAAATTCAAGTTTATACAATGAAGTTCAGAATTTTCGCTGTTAAAAATTCGGAATTTTTAGAGTTTAAAATCTGCTCGAAGGTCGAAATCACATTTCTTTACTAGAAAACATTCTAATAGGAGCGAAGGAGACAAATATATATAACGCTTAAAATAACGTAATGTAGACAGAATACAATTTAATTACCCAACTCTCTAAAAACAAAATCAAGTCATAGAATCGACTTCAGGAAAGTTGACATCCGAAGTTTTTAAAGATTTACAAAATTTTTAAAGGCTTACAAATGTATAAATGTATATACAGAAAATCAAAATGTTTTATTCCTGGTCTTGGCACTGTAAACATTCCTTAAAAGATGAAATTCCACCAAATAAAGAAATAAACAAATATTTACAATTCCCCAAAAAAAAACTACACGTTTAATACAGCCTTTAGACGTGGATGGCTTTAGGCTGTGGAAAGGTTTCGCATTGGATTATATTTTCTTACTTTAGGGAACTGACACTTATCCGAATCGCCGGTAAGATATCAGCAACACACGCAGGCTTTCACTGTTTTTGATGTACGGAGTTGTTTTGTTTTAAATATTTCTACGCATTATCATGAAGTGAATGAGAGTAGATAACTGTGTATATACATAACATACTCTCCATATTATCTATTACACTTTTAACATAAATTTTCATATCCATTGACAGCATATAACCTTCACTAAAATAATTGTTTTAAGACGACATTTACAATAACAAAATAAAGGAATGGTTTTCAATATAAAACTTTTCAAAATTAATTTGGAATTTAAATACACGACATACTTCGTTTTTACTTTATCAATCTCAATGACACTTTTAACTTTGCAAAAATTTGCATTTAAATCGATCTACATTCACTGAAGTACAAAAGATTTAGAAAACCTACAGTTTTCCAGGTGAATATACTTTAGAAATAGATATTTGTGTTTTTTTACACATTACATGACATGCAACACGCTACATGTAACAATTGCACCTGTAGTGTAGGTGCTACTAAATATTTGAGTTTATTTGGGTATGGATGAGAAATATTGGATATCAAATTAAAGAGCAAACTTCGTAGAGGGCAAGTCTTTAATAAAAAGTGTATGTTAGTGTACCTTTTTGGCGGGAAACTTACTAAAATTTGAAATACATGTAAGAATTTAATCTTTTTTCCGACTCTAAAGTTTCATAAAACTCTAAGGAAAGGGGATTAGAGGATAATTGAAGACTCGGTAAGAAGAAGATACCTTTCCTTTCTTTTAAGTGATAATTCTTGCAGGAAGACAAGATAGTTCTAATAGTTTTTTAACAATATTACGATTATTCTCGCGTGCTACTTTTTTATGCAATACCTGTGTTGTTATCTTCCGAATTTACTTTTATATAATGAAAAAGATCTCTTAATTTTCCCGATTTGCAATCAATAGCCATCATTTCCCCATTTATAGATTAAGTTTTGCCAGCAATTATGAAATCTTCATGATAATATACATAATTAATACCTTTAGGGTAAAATGATACCACACTGAGATTTCTCTTGGGTGCCAACCTCTTTACCGCATCAATTAAGTTCGAAAATCTTTTGTACAAACACTACAGCAACCTCGTTATTGTCAGTAATTTTGCTGGAAGGCTCATTTTATTACCCCTTTTCTACGGTATTAAACCAGCAAAGATTCACCCGCTGACAACTGGGAAGAATTAAATAGACTTGTCGCTCATCCAACAGCGATAATTCAGCATCCAGAACAGACGTAAGGAGGACAAAGTCTGATCCCTGTGCAATTTTCTGAAATGCTTCCAATGTTGCTGTGAAGGAACATATGCGATGCCAGTTATTGAGAGACCAGAAAATCCAGGCTTTAAGAAACTTGCCGAGCAATTTGTATTAACACAAATTGATTTCCGACGAGATTATATAACTGGAATACCTGGGGTGCTTGATCACAAGATGCACCCGGGCAATGCATGCACAGATTGTGATTAAGATAATGCCGGAGGAAGTTATCCACTTATCCCTTCTTCCAGTTAATGTGATGTCATAAAAATAATTTTTAGCACTTCATAAGCATAAATCGAAATTTAATGCAAATTTGAGAGAAATATGATGTCAGCTGAAGGAAATGAATACCTCCGCCCAGCAGACTTTTGGAATCACTTAAATTTCTCCTAATGAATTAATTCTTGCTACGAAATTAGCTGTCTTCACGGGAATTTTATAGGCGTGCTATAAATTCCTTAGAGTTATAAGCAAGTTTGGTAGTTACCTCAAGGTGGACTGTTTTAATGTTAGCTACTTTGACATTTTCAGTTAACATTTATTTGCCTTCTTTATTACCACCTCCATTAAGTCGTAACAGGGCTCATAAAATTTGTTCGTAAACTGAATGAGTATGCGGCCATATCCCGACCACACTTGTTTTTATTGTCCATGTGGTCATACGAGACAAATCGCCTGACACTTACCCTTAAAATGGACTATAGATATAATGTGGCCGTACAACACCTGGTGTACAGGCCATAATGGCTTCAATTTAATTTAAGTATCCAGTTGAGCAGGTCCTTTCACCTACGTAGTACCATAAAAGTTCATTATGAATCTAACGTTAATCTCTTTCCACAGGCAGGACAGGTTGGTGTGGGAGCTTGAGAATGAACCTTGTACGTTCGGCACAGATTTTGAATTAAATTTCCACAGGATTAAACAGCTTATGCTCATGTTCTAAATAAGTTCGGGGCGTTTTCCGGTTGTATTTTTTTTTCGATTAACCTAAAATGCCACGATGAGTTTTCTACCTGATTACAAGCTTTGTCCTTGAGCTGCTGCCGCCCGCCAACTGATCGATACTGAACATAATAAGAATATAAAGTACCTGTGAAGGTATAGAACCAAAACAAAATCATTTCGCAGTTCCCCAAAAAGGTTCAAAGCAGATGATGAAAGTTCAAAGGCTTTGAGCGGGAATTCCGCAGAATTTGAACGAAATTTCTATTTCTCCCACTCATTTCTATGTAGCGATTCAGTTGAATTCTATGAATGCCAGGAATGAAAAAATCAAATAGAATTGGCAATTTTACTTTTCTCAGCCGGCCTTTTCAGATTCATTGCCATGGAATGAACTAGACAGACTCCTCTTTGCTGGTATTGGACAGCATTACATTAAGGATTTGTGGTTACTTGACGGAATAAATTTTCCTTTCGTATAGAAAATAAAGCGAGAAAGAAGAATTTTGGAACTTAAGGTCATCCGACTAGAGTAGGCGTTAGTTTTCTTCGAGAAAGGTCTTAATATGCTTTGCCAGAAGGATTCATTTATTCTATTCTAATGTAGGCAGTAACGGAGGTACGATGGATGAATCCTATGGATCTCTAAAGAATAATAGAGGATATGAAGTCATAATCATATCGTATAGAGTTGATTTTAGTTAGTAAAAAAATACCAATATCAGCCGGAGAAGGTATCAGCTATTCCTCTATGGAATTTATCACATTTCGAGACCATCACTGCTGAAATAAATTTAAATATTACAAACCTTAACTTTTTCATACTTGTCGAGTAGTACAACTCTTAAAAGTTGGTTTTCATACTTTTTTTGGTTACCTCAACATTCCATCTAAACAAATTACGATATGATACGATACGATATGTACAAAATGTGATTACATGGACCTTGGAATATGTAAAACAAGATTACCTATCAGTTACATATATATGTTGGTATACACAATGACGTGCACGTCGAAAATTTCCCGATTTTGCCCTATTTTTTATCAGTCTTTCAGAAGTAACAAGAAATAAAGATAAACAATGCTTTTTAAATAGAGCTAGGAGAACACAATGCTTTAATTTTTTTTATAATTTAGTTATCAAGAAACTGGATTCATTATGCAACAATAAAACACATATAGTTTCCAACTATTCAAATATAACAAAAGGGAAACATACAAAAACAAAACATAATATTTATTTATTTATTTAATGATATTTTTAGTACGAAGAGTAGAAAAATCTTATAAGTGTACTGGTAAAATGTGGCAAAGAGCTATAATTATGAGATTTACATATATATATATATATATAAATTACAGATTAGCATTTCTAATAGAATAAATTCAAAAGAAAAAAAAGAAAAAGAAGCCTAGAATAAAGCGAACAAAAGACGAAAGTTAATTAATAAGAGGAAAATGGAGCAACAAATAATAAATAAATAAAATACCATTCCCGAACGCTATATATAATATTCTCCGTTCAGACCAGCAAAGACTCCGCCGGAGACCGCACACTGGAAATCGGACGGCAAACCGTATGCAAAAGAGCACTCACCAAAACGGGAATTGTATCGTGGATTGAGGAGCTGACGACTTCTAGTCGAACGCTAGAAGTGAAGCTTTTCATACAAAGATTCTGGCTTTTGTTCCACAATTATTTTATGGAGAAGTATGAGATGACATTGAGTGAGATTATTTTCGAGAGAAGTACCTAGAAGAGATGTTGCATACGTTGAAATATGAGCGTTACGTGAGAGTCTGCATATCACTACTTTCCAAGCATTCCCTTAGTATTTTAGTATATCTTTTCTTGCAAAATGGCAAAATTTATTTTTATTTCTAACCCTCTATGTACACTAGACATTTTTCTTGCCAGAGATGAAGCAATTTCATTGGATACTAGATAAAAACTTGTAGGCTGTTTTCTAAAATTTAAAAAATTTTCAGTACTTCCTCTAAAGCAAACTATGAAATTGCCTCATTTTTGACAAGAAAATTGTCTAGTGTAGACGCAGAGTCTTGCATGTAAAATGTTTAATCGATTTTGGAAAACGTCGAATTTAGATTTGCCCAATTTGGTCCGTTTTAAAAGGAATGTAAACATAAACTGATAGACATTAAAGAATGGATGTATCAATTAAATTATCTTCGAAAATGTTCTATAATTGTATTTATACTTTTATCAACTTCTACGACTTCTGTGCAGAGAATTATACATTTTTTTATTCTCCACGACTAATGTTTACTTTTTCCTCCACAGAATATTAAATACTTAACCCAAATATAAGACCCTTCTATATGATTGCATGTTCTCAAGGGAATATCAGACTCTTTGCAAGGACGACGTTAATCAGAGAATCCTCGTGTATACATGAAATTGTCACCTCACTGAAATCACAAAGTTTAACGCTTTCATTTCCTCTGCTCCAGGATATAGCCTAAGTACATAAACGTACAGACGAATTTTCTGAAAAAGATGAAAGTACTTTATTAAAATTGCAGATACCAGCTGCTTTGGTAAATCAGTGTTGAACAGAAGGTAGAGATTATGTTGTTAGATTCACGTTATTTCCATTTTCCACGAATGAGTAAGGGAACTGGTAACGTGAAAGCCCTCATTAAAACCTCAGTGAGAACTTAATGCGCTCATTAATTCTACCCAAAAGGGATTAGTTGTAACTTGAAATTTTAAAGCTATTTGAAAAACGATTTCATGTCTCTTCTGAGGTGATCTATTTAAATGGTTTTTTTAGTATCAAGGCAAGGCGAGGCATACATGGTGAACGCTTATCTTTCACTCAGGTACCATTTACTTATCATGCTGTATCTCAATGCCTACAGCCTTAACAGGTAAAATCCGCTGCATAATAAAAATGTTTTTTTTTTCTACATATAGACAACAACCCGGTGTGCTATTGCTACCAAATGATTGATAGACCACCTGTCAATCACTTTAACGACAGAAGCATGTCGAAGCTCTACTTAAATTTATCATTCAGAAATATTAAATGGTGTGGAAATTGTCATATTGTCAGATAGATTTAGTTTGGTATTTAGATTTTGAGAGTTTTTATATTCGCAAAAATGTTTCCATTTCATGATAATTTCATTAATTCCCGCAAAACTTTATACATATGATTAAAGTATCACCGGACATTTAGACATGCGGCACTTATTGTCAATAAAGTGCAACAGATTGCAGGTAATTATCAGCTGAAGTGCATGCTATTCTCTTGGTGGATGGAAAATTTAGCCTTTTGTCTTTGACAGAGCGTGGACTCGAAACTGAAGTTATATATGTATATATAGATATATAATAAGAGTCGGACTACCCTGGAGCTTTTATGTAATCTCTTTAAAGCGGATTGAAGGTTTTCAATTAGAATATTAATAAAAAGCAACACTAATAGGCGTCATTTGATTATCCAATATAGCAGTAGAATGATTAATATAAAGCGACTATGAGACACACATGGGTGGTACCCTGGTCTGTGAAAAAGTATTTTTGCGGGAGCATACTGCTGGCACCTTGTGTATAAGTATTTCTACGGGATGCACCGGTGGTGTCCTGCCCTCTAAAGAATTGTTTTTGTGACGTGTTAAGGGCATGCTTTCAGGATCAGGGTTCTATAGTAGACCTGGACGTTAATCGAGTCAATTTTTCAATCGATTACGAATTACAGCGAAATTGGAATAACCATTAATCTGGCGATTGATTTCAATCGATTAATTTTGTAATACCAAAAACGATTGACCTCTAACCGGTTGACAAATCCTTTTTATCATAAAATTTTTTCAGTTAATACGAAAGAATAATTAGTCCCCTTTACAAAAAAAAATTGCATGAAGCTACCCCTATCCCTTTTCAGGTAGTTCCCTCCCGTCCAAAGAATAGCACGAGTTCTTAATTTTTTTCTTGAATTGTAAGTATAGTTTTTTTTCTTGTAGTAATGGTTTTCTCAAAACTTTCCAATCGGTTGGAAATACCACGCGCCGCGTAAAAATCGCTCGAGAGGCATTCCAATACCGGCAGTTTGGAGCGTACGTATAAGCGGGACTAAACAATTCAATAGTTTTCAACAAGGTCTGGATGTACGCGCACAGCTTCTAACTCATATTTTCGATATATACTTATATTTACATTTCATTAAAATTACTGCATTATATCCTCTTTGGTAGAGAAAATATTCCCGGCCGAATTCGAGTGCAGTATTTAGTTGAATCCCCCTAACAAGATCAATCCACATTGTTTTCTATCGCATTTTGCATTTGTTTACATTTGCATTTTGTTTTCAGTAATTTTCTCAAGGCTGACAATTCGGACTAAACCCTTTTGTGCACACATCGATCAGTTAGAGTATCGCAAAAAATTCTCCCTACATTAAAAAACTTTTCAAAAACTTGGATATACCCAAAGGTTCAATATTTTAGGACACCTTCAAGATACTAACTATTATATTCTACATTTAAAGAGTACCGAATTCCAGCAAAAATCAAGAATTTAATGATGAAGGCTGTTTTTTAAATAAATATTCTTACCTTTAATCAATTCTTAAATCAATTAACCAGTTACTGTCAATGAAGAAATTCACACCCACCTGTAACAGAAAAAGAAAATAATTTTAAATCTGGAAGATTAGGCAAGTTTATAACCGAAACACTACAAAATTCAAAACCTATTCAAATGTACTTTGGTAAATCTAGGGATGCAAATTTTACTCTGTAGGTGACTGCAAAATAAATCTGCAATAGGGTTTCTTTGGTCTAAACGAACACTCTGTGGGACGATTCTAACTAACCTGGGGCAGGGATAGCTTTTTAGAAAAGTGAAAACATATGCCCCCAGTCAATTCCGCTTATTGTATGTGACGATTAAAACTATTACTCTGTAGGAATTATACTGAGATATATGGGTCAGGGTTCAAAGAAATTTAGATGACTTCATAGAATTTCTAGTGGAAATATAATAATTATATCTAAAAAATTTTCTTTTCAAACGGTGTAGCCAAAGCTCTACTCAATGATCCTGTATCAAAGCCTTGGCAAAAAGGGAAGTAAGGAAGGACACGATGACGAACATCAGAAATTTATGGCAGAAAAGAAATAAAGGTTGGTTAAAAATTATCCAAATCTAGAAATAGGAGAAACGTTTAGATGTATTTCATTTGACCTCATATTATTTCGAAAATAGGATTAACCATTAAGGAAACCAAACAACAATTGAAATTAAGCACATTCCTTGTACTGATAATGGACCCGGACTGTTAAACAAACTTTTTTCGTAAATTTCGCTATACTTTCGAAGACACATATTCAATTTAAGAAAACTGATGAAGCAAATAAGGCTATAAGCGGGGTGATTTTGATAATCTAAAGCTGCCATATAAAATAAGATGATACACAATGATATCATCTTCAAAATGTTAAATCCTACAAATAAAATTGCATGTAAAAACTACTTCGACCAAATTGTTAAAATGGACCACCGGAAAGGAAGGAAGACGGACTCTTAACTAATCGAGGAACGCAGGAAGGGGTGAATTTAAATAAAGTATTTTGTTTATCTTTTTCTAAATAGCAATCGTAAGGGTGGAAAATAATGATTCATTTAAAAACAATATTAATACAAATTTGAAGAAAACTTTTTTAAGAGCAAAACTACAGTATATAAATCTTAAATCTGTTACTGTCGCAGAACCTATGTCTTAATATTAATGCTCAATAACATCTTCCGAAATTTTAGACTATTAAATACGGAATTAATAGGAATAATTTTAATCATATAAAAGAAAATTACATATCAATTTCAAATGCGTGAATAAAATAAAATTAAATTCATAATTCTATGACTGTTTTCTTACACCGAAATTCAAAATGGCGTTGTCATTCAACATTTTTATTTTCTCAGGTGCTTTACTTTTAAAATTGCTGTCACCACGAAAAACAATTGCGTCTGGAAATTTCTGAAACAACAAATTAATTTACGTCAGCAGTGTTTTGCTAAAAATTTTATTTCAGAACGTGTGTTGCGTGAAAATGTGGTTTCTTCCACCAGAGCAATAAAACCTTTGTTCAAATTGTAAAACGAATTTCCTTTTGCTTGGGCGCTATTGTATTTAAATAATTCCTTACACAAATATTCTCGGTGATTTCAAAGGGTAAGTACAAAATACACGGCATTCGTTTTTATTCCTGATCATAAAGTTGGAAGGCCCAGACCTAAACACCATTGGGAACTTTTACTTTATACTCATATTTATCTAAGAGGATTGCAAGAAAATCTTCGTATAATGTGAGAAAGTTCTTAATCCTCACCTGGGGCAGGGCGTATTGCATCGATCTTAATGCATCTAAAACCCGAAGTTGTCTGAGTTCCCTTAAACGACCTCCAAATCCCCCTCCTCCTCCCTTCGTCGATGGGGTAAGTATCTCAAACTATCCTAACTTTAACATCTTGTGTAGTAGTCCGAGTATCCAATAATCTTAGTTGGACGAACCACATCTTCGCTATTGCAAAGAATGCGATGAAGAGACTGGACTTTCTGCCCCGATGCAAGAAATACTTTACCCCATATGACGTAGCGCTCATATACAAGGGTCATATCAGACCCAGATATTATCCACGTTAGACAAAGTCCAAAAAAAGCTTTTAAGTTCATTGGCGTTGAGATGATTACTTCGACAATCGATTACCTGGAGTATCGATGTAATATTGCATGCCTGACGATCTTTTATCGCTACTATAACGGAACTAATAAAATCTCTGGTCTGATTCCTTGTAGTTTTATCTCAGCACGTGATATCCGCGTATCGAGCCGTCTTCACCTTTTCATCATCAAGACAAATCCTAGCAGAAAAGTGAAGTTTCGAGAATCCTTCTTGAGCCGAACTATACAAATGTGGAACATACTACCATCTTCTGTCTTGTCTGCTGAGTATAGGCCGCAATTGTGCAGAGTGTACACCGATATTTACACTCGACCTTTTAATTTACTTTTATCCCACATCCTCATTTTCCTTCCTGTCAA
>QYTT01086656.1:0-20702 GCA_006980735.1 Dasypogon diadema
ATTTTTGGGTTAGTCAATACAAATGTCAATACCGACACCCAGCTTCAGCTTAACAGTCACAAAAAATAAATTCTCGTGCAAAATATGTTTGACAGATTAAAAACAAACACAAGCAAACATATGTTTGGAAGCCGTTTGTTTTCAGCACTACCAGAAATGTTTTAAGCAGTGATGGGCACTTACGAGTAGATTTTCATTGTTTAGACTTCGGGACAAAAAATGTGTAGACACTGTAGATAATGCATAGTCTACATAGACAATGTAGACTTTTAGTAGATAATAAGATAATGATCTTTAAAAAAACAAAGAATGGACGACCGAATCGCTAGCATTGTATACGAGCTTACCAGCCAGGTCCGAGATTGTAGGCCTTATAGTTTTCAGAATGGGACAGCTTAACTTGAGAAGAAAATATGTATCGCACTATATCTTATTTTTATTTAATGTCTCTATAAAAGGGGCACTAAAATCACCAGATCAGTGAATGAAATGTCTTTAAAACATATTTCTGAATTGACAGTCAAAAGAGACAATGACATCTTGAACACTATGAACATGTGCAACTGAAGAAAAAAAACGATGTGCATACTTTGGTACATGCTGTCTTTAGTTAGTATACGATACGGATCTGTTCTAAAAAGTGTCCAACATACAAATATAACAATTAGAGAGATTAGAGAGGATATGCTTGTTTCATAAATGGCATAAATTTTCTACGTTACCTTTCACATGCGTCAGACATATGCAATATTTATCATTGCCTCTGTAACTAAAACATTTCGAAACTGTCTTTGAGTGACAAGATTACATGAAAAATTTAATGAATCTGCAGGAAAAAAAACGATATACATTCAAAATTTTAAATATACTTGTAATTTCTGCTTCTTATAAGTGTGCGTGTTAAATATATCTTAACGTATTATTTTTGAAACTGTGTGGCAAGAAGCAATAGCTGTCCCTTTTGCACCTTTTGGAGAACTCCTCCCTTTAGAATCTCACGATCAAAATTGCAGTTGCCAAAAAATATAACCAATACCAACGCAACTGCTTTTCTAATATTAGGGAAAAATTTGACAATATTTAACACTAGAACTACCAAAGGGGTCATTTTGATCCTTAAACTTTCTTGCATTTGTAGAGCTTTGAAGTTTTGCTGGGAGAGTTTAATAACTTTCAAAAAAATTGTTAAAATTGTGCTAAGATGTGTTGTAGATTCTCTTAAATCCCAATACATGAATCATCTGAAAATTAACTAATATTCATAATTTTTTATTTCATCGAAGTATAACAAACACACTTCTCAACCCATCCCCAAAAATTACGAATGTTACTTAAGTCCTTTGAGAAAATACTTTACCAATACCGGGAGAAAAAAAAGCTGGCAATTTTTAGTTTCAGTTTTAATGGTCTAGGAGTAAGACACTCTCTCTGGACAGAAGGGAATTGGAAAAACGTATAGAGTGAATTTGCAGAACTTATGAAAAAAACGATTGAGGAGTCCGAAAAATACAAAATGAATTAAGTAGAAGAGCAGATATAAGAATATATCAGGAATAAGTTGAAATCAAATAATAAAACAAATATATTAAAAAATAAATGCTCACGAAACAATAACAAAAATATTTTACGGATAATACTGACAATACAACATCTTAAGTTTATTCGCACACTCCTTTTACCTTTTTCTAAAGTTAATTTGAGAATTTAATTTGTATACCATAATACTCATTGTCTACATTATTGACATAGATTACATTGTATACGTAAAATATTGCGACCAAGACTACGTTATTGTCTACACGTCAACAATGGCGTAATTTACGTTGTGTAGACAATTTGCCCATTATTCCTTTATTTCCATATAAAATACATATAGGCCCAGCCAGACATGTGGTGTACACTAAAAAAATATACAAGGTGGTGTAGACATTAGGGTTATTGTATTAAATGGAGAAATGGCTGTTTGGAAGTTCTGAAAGCTTCTGAATGGTAGATCTAACAGCTATCGTTTTCTTCATGTTTTGTTTTTTTTTCTGCTTTTCTGAACTAGTGGACAAATAACCTCCTTGCGATTCTTTATATCAAAAACAAAATATCCCCGACAAATGCGGCCTTGCAGCCATTACCATCCACAATTTAACTCATTAGCTAGTCTTTTTCAAGAATCTATTCTCAAACTAAAGCTTTTGCATTTTTCATCACTAATATTTCTCGTGTGTTTAGATACTCTAATTATCAATTATACGAAGGATATACAAACAAATATATTTACTCCGATCTACTGAGATTATTGAAGGTACGGTGAATACAGTAAATGAAAATCTCTTCAACCCAGTCCAGATTGTTATATACGAGTATAATGCAGATACAAGCTGCATTGCAACTCACCTGTAACTCTGAAAGAAACATGTGTTTCATAGGCACATAGGCAAGAAAAATCTTACTTCTTTACTTAAACTACATAGGACCATATCATATCAAAAGGTGTGCGGATGACTGCAACGCCTAAAGCTACTACTTGACGATTTTACACTCTTCTCACGTGGATGTTATTGATTAAAAACTTTCTTGTATCAATTTTAGTATTTAGTATTTCTCACGTAAGGATCAATCTTTATTTTTGTAACTGTATATGATTGAAAGACATATCCCGAGTTTAAAAAAAAATACATCAATATCCTCCAATGTAATACAAGAGGTATAGGGAAATTCACTCATATTTTGAGGGCAGTCATTAAAGGAAATAAATTGACGCCATAAAATACTTCCTCGTCTAATAAAAAGTATAATTTAACTACTCCCCCCCCATTTTAGACACCCTTAACACAAGTGAAAATGCTATTCACTTACCTTAAGTACGAGTGGATTTCTATCAATTTCAGATTCAGCATTCTCACAGAGCGATTCAGCTTCCGACAAAAAAGCCAAGAACTGGAAAAATGTTGAAATTTTTTTGAATTCTTCTGTAAATTGCGAAAATGTCGAACAGAAATAATTACCTGATCCATTGACCTGTCAAATGATTGAAGGTTGTGCACAGCGGCATGAAGAAGTTTCCCGCGATTTATAACAGCATTGTTGAGATTGTTGTATCTGCGGGAGTGGAAAGGAGAGGCGTGAAAATTGTGAATTTCTGATGAAACTCTTAAAGAGTTAATGTGGTATTGAGTAATTTAAACGTTTTCCATTCAGAGTAAATCTGACGTTGGCAGGCACCCTACACCCTCCCCTCCCCTCCCCCATAGTGATGGGTATGCAAATGTTAGATGCACAGGAAGAAGTTTTAATTAACTTTTACCAAGCGCGCAAAGGCAGCTGACAGCAAAAGAAGAATTTTGTCTGGGAACTTCATCCGGTGTCCAACTTAAAGGGGAAAACCTTGAAAACTTGCCTTTGATTAACCGATTCTGTCATCCTCTTGATCCGTGATGTATCGTCAGTTGGATATACTGCAATTAGCTTCTGGGTCAGTGCATTAAAAAGTTCGATCTGATGTTTGTATTGATGCAGTTCCGCGTGGAAGGACTGCAAGAAGACAGGATGAGGTTAACATTCAAATCATCAGGACCATCATATGTACAAACAGGTGAGCAGTATATGACATTCATTTGTATTACAATTCAGTGCACATCAATTAACCTCAAAAAAATTTAATTACCTTTTGCTCTTTCTGTTGAGCCTCCAGGACATCGGCAGTTGTCGCCACCGAACCCATTCGATCGCATCGATTTTCCATTCGTGATAGCCATGTTTCCATTTCGAGCCGTTTACTTTCGTATCTAAAAGACCAAGAGAAAATAAAAATAGAAACGGGGAAATAATTAAATAAAAAATAGAAAAGGTCAAGTAATTGAATTCACTCCAATTCCTCAGACTTTAAAGCGCTTTAATTATTTATGCCATTGGGACTGACCGGTTTAACAAAACTTCATGAGAAGGTCGAGTGCGGCGATATTTTTTAAATGCTAAAAGGGAAATAAATTGCCAATTGCTCTACGTGTAAAAAGGTAAACAAGGATAATTGAAATTGTGATTGAAATGAGCAGTTAGTACATCCTCTACCTGTGCACTCGTACGAGATGTTAAATGGATGTTTTACAGGATGTGAAAAGGACCCCTTTCTCAAGGTATTGCAGAAAGTACGAACGACTCGTAATACGTAATGAACAAATTAGGAACACTGAAAAATGTACACTATATAGTATTTGCTGCAGAAATGTACTGCACCTGCAAGCACTAAAAGGAATTTGATAGTAAATGAGGGTAAGATTAGTGTGAATACGAGCATTGTAGTGCGAGCACGAACGTGGTATTCATAAGTCTCTCAATCTATTAGCTGATAATTTTTTTCACGTTTTGATTAACGTTTTGCTCTCATAAAAGACTGTACAAGGAAAAGAGTTCTAATATACATATAATTTTTTATAATTATAAAAGGTGAAGGTAGAGTTCTTTGCTGCTTTGTCAAACCACAAAGTAGACCGCGAGATAAGGAGTTATTTTTGAAATAAGTTCCCGGCTCTTTGGCAATTCTTCCTAGAATTGTGTCTTGTTCATGGTTACGAAAATGTAAACTTTAAAAACAGTATTTATTCGAGCTCAAAGAGGAATTAAGCCAAAAAAATGTTATTTTAAGAATGGACGCCTATTTGTTTCCAGCGCATCTTGTACAGATGGCAGCCTCGACCAGCGACCTTCGTTTGAAGTAGTGACTCATTATAAAACTGGTGGGTTCAAATTTCTAAACAGCATGACAAAAGTTTGGCTATTTTACTACTTCCATTAATCAAGTAACTTGGACCAAAAAGAAAGTACGTCAGCAGTCATTAAACCATTATCAAAAACAGGCTCTTCTTTCAGCTAAAAACACCCAGTTTAGCTCTAGTCAAGTTTTGATTAATAAAATTATTGCATTAAAATCATTGAAACAGTTTATCCTATTTAGTATGGTACCCATATACTGGTGATCCTTGGACGGTATTAGAATTGAACCCTTTAGGAATAATTTATGATTTCTCCTTATGGCTTCAGTTTCGTGTGAAAGGGGTCATTTTTTCCAATACGAAACATGACTAAAATAGTTTTTTCTCAACTAGTAAGTAGCCAAAATTATATAGAACCCTCCTCCGCAAGGAAAGTACTAGTATCTTAAATCAAAATTTTCAGTGATAACGAAAGTTTCTGAAGGACATTAGGTAGATGCTTTTCTATACTAGCTTACGTTGGATAATTATAAATCCTTAGAGCCGAGAGGTGGAATCGTTACCGGGTAGAAACAATCAGGTAAATACTTTCCATTTAAAGAAACCTTGGTTACATAAACTTCTAGATTCATTACAATCTCTCACCATAGCTAATAAAATTCGCAGCCACAAGATACAGTGTTATTGAAATTGCAGACAAAACAGATTAACGAAAACAAACGACATTAAGGAGCAAATCCAAGATTTGTCGAATTTTGTAAAACAGTTCCAAGTCCACAAACCCAGTTACCACGTCAACGGCAACAAAATTGAATACCATCTCTTGCTACCTTTTTGTTTTATACGAAAAGAATACTAAACTGCAATTTTCAATAGACAGACAGACAGATACAAAAATCACAGTGGAACTTCTATAAATTAATTCCTCTTGTGACTAGATCTCTTCGATTTGCAGGATGTTCAAGGCATGGAGTGGTCTCATGTCGGTAATTAAAACAAATATTTAGGATTAAGAGCTCTTTTTATGCATATTATGCTGTTTTAAAGATGTCTTGGATAATCGATTGTTTTGCATATATCTAAAAGTGCCTCCGAACTGAGTTTTTAGTAGTGTTAAGGTAGATACTTCCTTTAGTATTTAGTATCTTTTCAGTTGATGATAATGATTTTTTTGGATCAACACAAAGATACAAGATCTTATTATGTAAAAATGTAAAGTAAATCTAAAGCTTAAGACTACAAATACAGGAATTAAATTAAATATAAACATGTGACTTAGAAGCAAGAGTCCGCGACAAGCCCGTAAAAGCTCCTGTAGGAAACCGTGCACTGGAGAGATACTGCCGAGTCACAGATCCGCTGGAGGTCATCATTTAGATGGCACACACAAGCTTCCATCATTCCGATTGGCCGGTTGAGGTAAATCTTCAAGTTATCAGCATACAAATGTACAGATGAATCCATTATAATATCGGGAAAATCTCTCAAAGATATATAGAAGAGGAGTGGACTAAGAATGGAGCCCTGGAGCACTCCACGATGAAGGAATCCCAGAAAATCTGATGAGACGTTTTTCTACTTTTACAGATTGGCAACGTTTGTAAAGGAAGCTTTCTATCGGTCTAATAGGTGATGAGGAAAAATAGAATTGGCTAGAAGTTTCCTTAGGAGCTTCAAGTGATTAATGGACTCGAAAGGCTTGGTAAAGTCATCTTCAATAGCGCGGTCTCAAAACTATGAGATGGTCGAAAATTTGACTGCCTGATTAGTGGCCTGCATGTATAGTAGTTTCTCAAAGATTCTAGTCGAAAAGTATAAAAGACTAATAGGCCGAAGATCAGTTGGAGCCACATAATGGGGACCACCAAAGCATGTTTCCACTGCGTAGGAAATTTCGTCGTTGTGATTATATGACTGAAGCTGTGGGTCAATACACCAAAGAAAGCCGGTGCAATTATTTTGAGGAAACAGGGAAGTAACTCATCAGCTGATGTCAGACCTAATCGAGTGCAAAGCGACCAATAAACTCACTCCCATATGAAAGGCAAGGCCTCCAACTGGAGTTGATGATAGATTCGAATTAGTTCCAGTTTAGAGTATTAAATATAAGAAAAACAGAATAAAGGTCATACATTTTCGGGAATTAGTTCGAGGTATAGAGGTTATGAGTCAGTCACAAACAGGACTATACTATATTTTTTGCTAATGGTATAAGAATTCCTTTTACAAGTTAAGTATCTTTAAATTTCAATCTAAGCCGCGCATAATTTTGTTTAGGAGCGCATAAGACGCGTCGGTATTCGAGAAAACGCTGTAGCACAAGGAATCACTATACGGTGCAAGAACTGCGGATTTAAGGTAAGTAAACAACCCACGGTTATCATTCGAACTAAATTTTGATAATCGTGTTATTGTTAATACTTTTTTGAGGCAAAATTTCTATAATGGCCGGAGTTTTGTTGTACTCCATACTTTTCTAAAAATCCTTGTTTCTGCGAGGATAACATGTGTAGACAGGATATCAGGACTCTCCGACCCCCGGAATTGTGTCAGCAAAAACATGTCCGTTCCGTCAAACATACGTCCAATGACGTCACCATCGCATCCGAAAATATACTTTTGTACACTTTTTTTATGAATTTATAAACCTAAGATATGGGAGAATATATATTTGCATACGTGCGTTAACAAAAAGTTTGTTTTTCTTAGAAAAGAAAAATATATAATAAAAATTCGGGGAAACCCCAAAGAAACCGAAATACCCCCTTACATTACAAAATACTGCGCTCAATAATATTAACAGATTCATTGCAGTCTATAATAGAAAAGCTTTCATGAGACAAATATATGCAAAAGTAACTTTAGTAGGAGAGAGCTTAAAAGATTGAAGTGTATGTGCGTGATCGGCAGCGATACAAAATCAAGCATCTGGGTTGATGCTTCGGGAGATGCCGTAAGTTATCCCTAACTACCTTAACTACCAAACTACCATATTTTATTGTATCGTTATGTAAAGGCAGCAGTACTTTCTAGTTTCCAAAATATTACAAGCAAAGTGATACTTTCTGGTTGCCAACAAACAAGCCTCCTTCTGCCAATCCTTTAGCCTGCAATCACTTCATTTTCTTTTCCTGCAATTAATACCGCATAGAGTTCGCTTTCCATTTGCATTTGAGACCACACACATACCGGCAAGTCTCTTCCGATGGTCGATCGGGCTGAAGCGCATGTGTACAGATTTTCTCCGCTGTAGGCATGGGTTCAAATTCCGCACAGCACATGACGATTTATCTGGGTACCAGTGGCTGAGATAATTCAAATGACAAGAATTGTTCTTGTGAAGCCACTGGGATATGATAATTCCATGCCAAAAATTGTGGCTTACTTACAACATTTGTCAGGTTAAAATTTCTCAATCTTCCTTTCTCTAATTTCCTTCCACCTAAGCTGTGCTATGTGCATCATAGGATTGTTCTCTGAGCTTACTACAGTATAATGTAATTATTGTAATCTGATTATGCCCAATACTGCTTGGCATATTATCATAGTCTTCTTCTAATCTTTTGTTAGAGGTGTGGGCGCATGGGTAGTAATGAAGATGGTGTTAGAAAAGCTATTGCAAGTGCGCAGTAATCATAAGGTTTCGTTAATAGTACAGATTATGAAACTCTGGCTAGGGTTAGCGACCGATATCACAAGGGTGCAAGTGCGAAATTTGTGTCGCAACTACTACTACATGAGTCAAATATTTTCTACTAATCCATCCCATTTACACTGGTCATTTTTGGTTGCTTTTAACTCTAGCTTGTGGGAGAGTGGAGGGGGCAACTCGGGCCGAGTCAGTTTTGGTGTCAATTTATCAGGCAAAGAATTTTTATGTCGCAGAGTGGTTTAGTTAGTTATATGTGATTGAAGCGTAAATATCAGTGGGGGAAAAATGAGATTCTGGTGGAGCTGAGATTAGTAGAGCATTAGTAGAGCAAAGGGAGCATATATATAATCCAAAGCATAAAATGTAGAGTGCCTTAGGAAACACAAATGTACACCCTGTTTTCCTCACAAAAAGTCAGCAGGGAACGGCATCCCCTAAAAATTAATTGTGTAAACGTACAGGCAACAATTCGCTCAACATTGCCCACAATCCAGGAACAAAAAATGATCAGTTGTAAATTGGGTGATCTTCTTGAATTAATCCGTTTCTGAAAACATGCAATACTCGCCGCCTTACGGACACTCAGAACGATTCACGTACCAGAGTTTAAATTAGGAATAAAATATAATAAATCTGGAAATTTATTCGCGGCTTCATGCCACATGAAATGACGTAATTGCTGAGGTTTCCTGAAGTGAGATATAATTATTAGAAGTTAAGGATATTTGGTTCCAAACCTCGAGAATTATCCCAGTTGAACCGAGGTCATTATTCCCGGAGATAGTTTGGGATTTGTTTTCGCACTAGCAAACGCTTATGTAAAATTTATCCCGCTTCCTTAGTGAAAACTAATATTGGCCAAAAGAATTGCTATCGTTACAAAACAAATTTCAATACAGCACTCTCCCGAAATTGCAATAATTTTCCAAGTAAATTAGACAGAATTCGTTATTTTCAGAAAATTAAATCAACTCTGCTTATACTTTTTTTGGTAATATTCTCACTTAATTTGAAATAAAAATCAAGCACATCCCATAAAAATATCAATCCTTGTAACCCGAAGCTTTTCTAAATAAAATTGTCTCTATGTCACGTGATTTTCTCCCATTTCTAACAATCGTTTGACATTACTAAGAAAAGTATCCTGCAAGTGTACTACAGACAGATTGTTGTGTAATTTCGGAAATTGAAAGGAAAACCCCGAACCCTGAATTGAGATCCTTTATCTCTTGTTCTTAGAAATCTCAGCGGAAATAGAAGACCAATTGCGGAAAACTGCAAAAAAAAAAGTGGTAAGATCCTGAAACGAGAAGCCATCAAGTTGAAATGGCTCATGTACACTCCTGCTGTGGCACCCAGAATTGTTTTCTTCCTCCTTATAACTTGCTTGAAATAACCCACCCCCAACTAACATTCGCCACTGTCTCGGGTGGCAAAAAAAAATGTACGTAGCAAGTTGCACATCTGTTACATACCAGTCGTTCTCTGTACAAACTATCATACTTCCTACATCTAACTCGAAGTTGTTTTGTTTACCCTTTTGGCTTTTATCTAACCCATTCGATCTCTTTTTATCTTTCATCAAATTCAAAAAAGAAAAAGAAATTACCTTTGTGAATCCCCAAGCATATTCTTGAGTTGTGAGGCTCGTTGGAGGACGCATTGTGATGTTTCGTCCCAGTGTTCTCGTAATCGTGTCACTGTAAAAAGAGAGAAGAAAAAATCAGAAAATCATATAAAGGAATCTAAACAAAATGCGAGTAAAATAAAAAGCAAACAAACATGAAGGGAATTGGATAATGTTCAACTCGATATTGCTCCACATATGATGAGATGGGGGTGCAAAAGTAGACAGCAGCAAGGACAAAATCGAAGAAATCATTGCTAGGGACACAAATATGGGGAGGCTGTACAATGGTGAAGTATATATAAAAGGGTTTGACCATTTTAGAAATTGAATCTTCTTAAAAACATTTGGAATGTATTTTTCTCTTCGGGCGCCATACTTTTCGAAATTTTATTTAATGCATAACAACAGGGCAACATGTTGGCTATTCTGAGAAGAAATAAGATCTTGTGGAAAAGATTTAGAACATTTGTATACTTTTCTTTTTTTATGTAAATAAGTGTGATTCTTTCAGAAAAAAAAGAAGTTTAAAAGGATATCAGACGTTGACAAAAGAAACTTGAGGGTGTAATGATTTATAGCCCACTTATTTCAGTGATATGCAAAAATCAAGGTTCTATGTAAGGAGGAGTTGGCAAATAATTTAAAATTTTCAAAATGCAAAATATCTTGAATCAATAAATTTATAAAGTTCAGTTGAATAGATGTAACGAAAAATGTTGTTCTAAAGATGGAAATAAAGACATTTGTTTATATAATTTATAATTATTTAAAACGCACTGCTATGCAGAAAAATGCGGTTCCACTGGGCACTCATTTTTATTGCATCAAAACCGTATCGAGTTAGCAGTCCTTCGAAAATAATAATCCAATAATTCATTTCGCCATTAAGATATGACACCTAGATGAAGAATCTTGCTCATTTCTTGTAAAATGCTGCATTTACTGATATTTTGAACTACACAACTATTGCAACATTCAATGGTTTATAGCTATTAGGCTGGTGCGAATAGAAAACCTCGAGAGTTAATAGTAAATGATCAGATTCGGACCCGGAATCGCATGAATATGAGCAACCATGCAATCATCAATGATAATATCACAGGCCCCACAAATATTGTCAATACATCATACAAATAAGTTTTGTGCAGTTTTATACAATATATATAATATCTTCTGTGACTGTTCGACCTTCTTTTCTTTTTTTAAAATTTTGTAAGGGTTTTCACTAGTATATTCAGGCTGCAAGTCAAAGATACAAACACACGGATTACGTTAATATCAAATTTTATTTCCTTGCGTCCAACATTTCGGTGATTTTCGGCACCATCCTCATCGACAATCTTCTTATAACTCTAAGCAACAACAGTGAGCACATCATGTACAAAAATAGAAAGCCAAGGTCAAGTACTTACATAACATGCTAACAATTTCTTTTTTTTTTTAAACTTTCTTATATGCATTTTTTTTAATTTTTAAAATCGAATAATCACAAAATCCGTGTCACCCGACTGACACTCAAAACGGTTACTGAAGACCGGGTAGTCTGGATCGAGTAATCCAGTTTTCGAATTTTTTTTTCGGTTTTGTGATTCTCCAAAAGTGAACCGTACATTACACTTATACCCTTTACTTCTACGTCGGGCTATTTGTTCATGTTGTTGTCGGTCGTACTAATATGTAAGGCCTCCAGAATATAACTCTTCTCTTTTCGGTTTTCTCTATCTAAAATCTGCGCATTTTCGAAATTTGGTCTGTGGTTGTTCTGCAAGCAGTGACTGGCCAAAGCGGTCCTGTTTCTATGTTTGCCCTTTATGTCCGATTTGTGATTGGAGATTCTATTCTTTAGTAATTGGTTGGTGGTTTCTATATAATTTAGATTACAGGGTTGGCCCGGGTTTCCATTGCATGGTATTTTATATAGTTGGTCGTGTTTGAGATGTGTCTTTTATCTTTTGTTTTCGTGAAACGTCTGTTTTAAAAGTCAAGCAAATAGATTTATTGTGGTTTCCACACAGATGTTTTAGTTCCTCCGAAAGACCCTGCACATATCTAACGCTCTTGAAATATTTTGTTTCGTTGGTAGTGTTGTTTTTTCTCTCTCTCTCTCGCTTTTCTTCTCTTGGCTTTTTAAAATGTGCCCAAAACATGTTTTCGATGATATGTTTAGGGTATCCATTCTGTATTAAGATCTGGAAAACCAAATTCTTGTTAGTCTGGTGGTATCTCCGTTTACTCAAGGTAAAGACTCTATGTAAAAAGTTTTGTGGTGAAAAGGGTGACATGATCAGTAATTTATTATTCTGTTTGAAGCCGTTGGTTTCTGGTACCAATTAGTGATTAGTGTATCCTTTTTCTTGATAACTAAGATGTCCAGGTACGCGATTCTATTGTTCTTTTCGCGTTCCACTGTAAACTCCTGCATTTTATGAAAATTATTGCAAACATCAAGAGTGGTGTCTATGTTTTCCTTTTTAATATCAAGAAAAGATCGTCGACGTATTTGGTGATGATTTTCGGCTTCACCTGTAATTTTTCTAAATAATATTTGATGTTAACATATTCCGTGTGTTTGTATCTTTGACCTGCAGCCTAAGTATGCTTCTACCTAAAAATATCTCCTAAATATTTAATTTGTTACCATTCGATGGAGATTGAGCCCATGATAGCTCATGATCTTCTCTGGAAATAGCTGCATAACCTCCGTAGGCGTTGTAAATTCCTTTCAGAGGTGGCTTAGCCTTAATCAGTATAAGGCTTTGCATTCATATACTCCGCCAATCCAGTGAAGAAGCCAGTAATGATCGTTGTCTCTGTCTTATTAGTTGAGAGTAACAAACCAGTTGCCCTGTTAAATAACTTCTTCACCTGTCCCAGGCGTCGATATTTATTTCTTCTTGATTTTTGCTTCCCATCTATTGAAACTTTTCGGTATTTGAATTTTTAAATAGTCGCAAAAAGGTTCTCGTCATCGACCAAGCAATAAACAGAAAGACTAGTCAGCTTCTTAGGCAGACCGTGAACGCTTTTTCTCTACTTTCGGCTCAGTGATGCCTCGCCTGACAGCTCTAGACTGTGAAGTATTTATTACTTGCAGTACAGAGAGAGGAAGACAGAAGGTATCAAGCGAGGCATCGATGGGCAAAAATTTGTAAAAAAGCGTTCACTGTTTGCCTTAGGAGCGGACTAGTCTTTTTGTTATTGCTTGGTCGATGTTCAGATCCAGAGAAGGATGTCATCCTTTGTAAGTCGGTCTGCAGTTTCGTTACCCCCAAAGTTTTCATGGCCTGATTTTCACAGGAAAGTAATCCTGTTGTGTTGTATCAGTTATTTGAGGGCATACAGGTTTCGACTCACAGGCGAATGAGCCATTAGCTGACGGTCCGATAGTATATAGTACTCCTATATTTTTGCACCATGTGAACGTACCGTGTAACATTATCGATGTTGATGTGTGCCCACAATTCTATAGCATGGATCTCTGTTTGGAAAATGATTGGAATTGTACCGAGGAATTTCTAGCTCCTGTGCTTTGGATTATAAATATTTCCTCTGTTCTCCCTTCCATCCTAGATCTATATGTTTACCAGACAAACGATCACCTTTCGTGCCTGTCAGGGATTACTTTGAATAGCAAGTCAAACTTGTACCTTATTGATATGACAACCAGTAAGGAATTGGACTCCGTTCCTTTTTTAAACTCCTTAAGAATTGTTTGCACTTAGTGCAGCCTTTCTCTTCATATGAAGATGCAATGAGAGGAAATCTATTAGTGCTTCTAAGGTTGCTGCAGGATAGGTGCTCATGGCGTCTGTAACGCGTAGAAAGGTAAGTCTTTGTACTTTATGCAAGCTTGCATGTGCAGATCATTTCATAGCCAACCATAATATCATCTTTGACTTAAGCCCCCAGGTTGTACGAAACAATTTTTGCACGTTCATAAGGTCGCTGTGCTTTTATTATTACATTATCTAAGAGAGATCTCCAGTTAAGTCTTCGATCAAATGTAAGGTGAAGATATTTGACTTCTTCTGAGAGCCCTGCAGTTACTCATTCTCGGGTAGATGTTCTCAAATCAAGTTTTCTCCTTTTTGTTAAGGGAACTATAGTATTATAGGCAGATCACAAATTCCCTAATTGTTCTTTTCATAAACAACTAGGTTATCTATATAACGATCGTTATATAATCCAACTAGGGCAACTGCTGTAGGAGCTCATCTACAAATGACGAACACAACAGGGGAGGAGGACGCCTCTATGGAGGCAACTTTTGGTGGCAGTTTCAATTCCCAGGCCTTCAGCTGGACCAAAATATTCCTCACTCCTCTGTGCTCCTCTTAACAGCAGCTTTTTCCATGACACAGAAGAGGGTATTATCAAAAACCCCCTGTTCAACCTACGATTATAAAGGCAATTAATTAGAAAAATTTATTCGGTTTGCATCAATCCCTCGAAGCATCTCCGATGTCTCCGTTCAATGACCCGAAACGAAATTGGATTAGTTTTCACTGAAATGTCAAGCTTTCTTAGACACTTTGGGGGTTTGCAAACAATCATATCTATATGCGGTCTCAACATAATAAGGAAGCAAAAGAGTACTCGGAACAGGTTAAGAAGCGCGGCCCAAAGCATTTTCTTCTTGTTCAGATGATAAGGCCCTAAGGCACGGTTTGTAAAAGGAGCAGCACGGTTTGTAAAAGGAGCAGCACGGTTTGTAAGAGGAGCAGAAACAGTCAAAACAGGAGTAATTGTAAAGGGCGTATCGTAAAAGGAGCAGCACTAAGGCACAGTTTGTAAAAGAAGCAGCACGGTTTGTAAAAGGAGCAAAAACAGTCAATCGTAAAAGGAGCAAGAGGATAAGGAATTCTAACACTAGATGCAGACCACGAATGACAGTTAGTAAGGAAAAAACGCTGGGCCGCGGTTCCTAACATATGCGGGCACGCTGGGCCGCGGTTCTTAACCTATGCTGAGTACTCACTTGAAACCAAAGTAAGGAAGCAAATACGAAGAATTCCATGAAAGTGCCCTTGCTTGGCGACGTAAACAAGAACAAAGGACCTGGGCACTTCCATGAAATTTTTGATAAACAACACTTTTCCACAACACAAAAAATATTAGCACACATCTAATAAAGGATATAAAAGCACTCACCTGTAATTTCAACCAAAAATGTAAGGAAAAACTTGTAAAACACTCGCGAAAACTTTAAAACAAATTACGTGACAGTTGACGGGCTGTCGAACTTCGCGGGTGGAGAAATCACAAACTAACATTTTTTCCACCAGTACTTAGTACAGTCACGCACCGAGGTTTCGCGATCCGCGAAGTCACCAAGTGGTGAAATTAATCGATTTTCGATTAATTAATTTTTCTTCATACCCAAACTTTAGGAGAAAAAAGGAGATACACACTTTGAACTGCTTCATGTAAAAAATGAAAAAATGAAATTTGATTATTTCAGGAAGTAAAAATAAATTTCAAATTGGGTTAACTTGGAATAAATATAAATTCCCGCATATGCGAAAAATTGTGCTTATGCAGAAAATTAATTTTTTCGTGAAATTTATGAAAAAATATGAATAAAAATCTTAAGAGGCAGAGAACTGTGGACTAAAGAAGGAATTTACATTCCACAAAATAAAATTTAAAGTTGAACTGTGGCAGATCAATGCTTTTTCTGGAAAAGGAGACTATAAAAGTCCGGACTGCCCACAGTGAATTCCTATTCTTTTCTAGCGATTCAATCGTATAATAGAAAACGGAAAAATAGTAGTGTTTTTAAAATTTAGTAATTTTTTTTGGATATTTTGAATTTGGCGATTTTTGATATTTTGGACTACGACTTGGATTTTAAAAAAATTTGAACTCTTTGGAACTTGGACTTAGCATTTCATTGGACTACGATTTGGACTTAAGAAATTTTGGACTGCGTTGGATTACTGAACTCTGTTGACGACTTTAGGCTTCTTTGACATAGAGAAGATTTTATTATATTTTATTTTACAACTTTTTTTCTTTCCTAAACATATTTAAACTGCTAACATCCAACACTTCCAACACCAAATCAATAGTGATAAGGTATCCAAGCCAGTCTTAGTAAAGGGATTTCCGTGGGCTATTGTTTGGGCATTTGTCTTGTGTTGGGGAAGTTAGTGTCGGGTTTTTGTTGTTGTATTTTTTAATTATTTTTATATAAGTTTGATTAAATTAGAAATCCTCGTAAATAAGCGAATTGTTAGGTTTAATAAGTGATTAAGTGAACTGAATAAAGAAAGAATTATACTGAAACCAAGTGATGCCTCTAAATCCAGCAATTCTTATAAAATTTAATTGAGTGCATGAACAATCTCCAAGTGTTGAAGCAAGCCTGTGAATAAGTCCTGTGAAACGTTCAGGACACTTGCACCTCCCTTAACCAGAGATTACGCATACCCCCTCAATTTCTATATTTCCAACATTACTATTTTCAATTTGACCAATAAATGGTGTAGAGTTGATGTGATGGACTTTTCTGCCTGATTGCAGAAGTGTTTCAGCAAGTAGTTTCTTTCTATTATTTTTTCCATAGTCTCCAGTATAAAGGAAGACAGGGTTACAGAGGGAGATGGCTTGGGTTAGGCAGCGAACCTCTGACACATTTTGGTATAAATAACAAAATTTTTGTGATAAAAAACTTTCAGAGTTCTTGCAACGAGTTAGATACCTCATACTTCTAAATCTAAACTCGATGAGTAATCAGAATAATAGTAAAATGTCTCATTTCTATCTTACGAGGAAAACTCTTCTTTTCTGGTACCTACATCAATAATGTACCTAGTTGTATTAAAAATTTCTCCAAGGACTTGTTTATTTATGAACTGTAACAACTGTTTTAGATAGATTTTCACCTATAATCTATTAGTTAAAGAGTAGCAGATATTTACGAATTCTAGTTACTGGCTCTATTCACTAATTAACCAACAGTATATGCAACACGCTGGTGACCGAGCGGTCTGAGACACGTAAGTAAGTTCCAATACTGCACAAGGCACGGCGATGTATCCCATGCCCCATGTCCTATGAGCTTAGATAATACCTCAAAAAGAATAATATAAACAATGAGATAAAGAAACGTTTTCTTGTTCTCGGCAACTAAACTTGAAAGCAAATTTTCAAATAAAACTTTTGAAAATGCATTGAGGCTACTGGTTTTGATTGCTTTTTGGGAGCTTTTTAGGAAAGCCATCAATAAACTGAACATTTTTTTCGAAACAAACGTATATGTATATTGTAAAATATCTGCAGTGATTAGAATAATGAAGGTAAAGGACGAACTAATATTTCTTATTCTATATGCACGGTCAAATATAATTGCGTAGTAATTGATTTTTTTTTCATGTGAACACATTCTTTCTATGGATAACCGACAATAATTCTTCATTATGCCGCAATTAGTCTATCCCGGTACCTGCGTTCAATCTTCCTCATACTATAATGATATCGTTCAACCTGTTCAGCAGAAATTACGCCTATATTGTGTGGAAAGAGATTTAGGTGAGAGTGAGTGAAGTTGATTTTCAGATCTATAGAGTCTTAACTAATTGCTCGTAATTTTTACTTCTATTATTCGCTAAGAATCCTCTCATTTTTTCATTGAATGACTTTAACGAGTTTAGTTTAGCAGCTTTTTATCATTAGAAAACTTTAGTATTATTGTTGTGGTTTCAAGACTTTTTTTTGTAAGCAGTTGTGTGGACCATAAAAAACAGTCCCCTGCACTTAGACCATTACTAGGCCCATTGTTCATCCAGGGGGAGCAGATGTTATCAACAGTCCAACCAACCAGTTGAGTTTATGAAGCACAGGATACGCTCCCACCCCCTTTCGCCCACCTCGTGCAGTTCATCAAAGAAGTGGTGCCCCAGGTATCTGCGTCTTTTTGTCGAGAGTGACGGACAGTGACACAAAAAGTGCGTCACCGTGTCCGTCTCCTCTCCGCAACCCCTACAGTCGGCGTCATTAGAGCGGCCGATCTTGTGTTGATGTGCTTTCAAGGAGCTGTTCTCCGTGAGGATGGATATCAGCATTCCTAAAGGTTGCCTGTTTGAATGTAATAGTTTTGCAGTAGAGTTGGCGTTTGGTCGGCCCCACAATTCCCTTGTCGTTCTCGCGATCTGTGTCGCGTCCCACAATTGACGACGTTGGTCGTTTGCCCAATCTGCGATACGCCCAAGTAAATATTTAGAAGTCATTCCCGTGGGGGAGGCTGTGCCATTGGAAGCTGCCCCCCTCCGTGCCAGCTCGTCAGCCTTTTCATTATCATAGATGCCAATGTGACCTGGCACCCACAGAATGAGTAATTTATTTTCTCGGGACAAGTCATTAAGCACATGCTTACAGTCCCTAACCAATTTTGAGGTGACGAAGGGTTTCATAAGGGCCTTGATGGCCGCCTGACTGTCGGTGCAGATTGCAATCCTCAGTCCCTGTGGATGCAGGTTCCGAAGACATCTACTCGCCTCCAGAATTGCCTTGATCTCCGCCTGGAAGACCGTGGTGTACTTCTCAAGGCATAATGCCGAGTGCACTCCCAGATCCTCACAGTGAAAACCAGTCCCAACGCCATCTTCTGTTTTTGATCCATCTGTATATAGGATTAAGTGTGTCAACGGAGGGATTACGGAATGAGGCTCCCAATCCTCTCTCGGTGGAATCAACAGCTCGAACTCTGAGGGAATCATAGCCTAGAGTAGATGATCATTATCCATCTCAAAAGCAGGGGCCGCGGCGCGTGCCACCTCTATGATGGATTCGTGAGGCACGGATGACCCCGCATGCACCTAACAACCACCACCACCACCTTCAAGACTTTCTTTACTGTTTCGTACTTCTATTGTATAAAAACTAAACTAAAAGTTATTAGGTTTATTTTTGTAGAATCTGCAATCCATTTCTCTGGCTTATAGCCTAAATTTAGATCCATTACAAATTTATGCGCATTTGTGTAAACACTTATGTATGGGGGTCTCGAAAAGAGCAATTACGAAGAAGGAGGATAGAGTGATACTGCAATTATTTGAGCGTACCCGCGCTTTAAGACTGCGCGAGGCGAAGGTTCAACTGACAAAAAAGGGAATTGACGTCAGCATCAATACAATCTGTGAGAGTTTACGTGAGGCAAACGTAGAATACCGTGCTACGACTACGATATCAAAACCTTTTCTTTCCGAAGCCCTTAAGGAAAAATGAAGGGCTATCGAGAATTTGATTCGCGATTGCTCGAACATTATGTTCAGTGATGAATCGATTTTTTGGGTGTGAACTCGCATAAAGCTTGCTTGGTCCACTCGCGAGACCCGTTTCATCCAGCACACTGTCAAGCATCCAATAAAAATCAATGTTTGGGGATGCTTTTCGCAACACTGTTTTGGCCGCTTGGAGCTCTTTACCGAGAATTTTGACGGTAAGAAGATGGTCAAAATTTATCAGCGTACTCTCCTAAAATCAGTGAGGAAGATGTTTGGATCCAACTTGTATGATTGGATCTTACAAGAGGATACCGATCCCAAACATCGAATTCGACTGTACAGGATCTGGAAAGCAGAAAATAACATAACAACTTTGGACAGGCCATCCTAATCCAATTGAGAATGTGTAGGGCATAATTAAGAGCCAACTCGCTAGAAGGCCTGTGTACAATCTCAAACAGCTAGCACGGACGATTGGGAAGATATGGCGTTCGGTGTCGATTGAATATTCGGAAAAACTCGCCGAAAGCATGGACAGAAGATGCCAGGCCATTCTCGATAGTGGCGGGGACTACACAATTTGTTAATTGGTTGCATCGTAGTACTTCCAATATGCTTGTATGTAAAAAAATTAGAAATAAATATTTTCTCTGTAAGTAAAAAACATGCGGTTCCTTTCTTGTTGAACAGACTGTATCAGCCATGACATACATCTTCAGTTCAAGCACTATATCATAGGAATTGCAGGCAGTATATCTCTGCATTGAAACATATTTGTATAGCAGCTCTAATAGCAGAACACAGAGAATTTTGACCTACAGAATCCCATCTACAAACCCATCTACAAAAAGCTATAAAATTAAATTTTTTTATTTTGTAAATGTACCTTTTTGAAAGCAAAATTGTGCTCTTTCCTGAATCTGTGGCCCTCAAAATCCTATTAATTCACAATTTTCACAAGACAATCCATTCTAATTATGTATATTTGCACTTGGAGTCATATTCTCAGGTTCTGTTCTAACATTACCTAAATTAATGGTGGGATTCGATAAATTTTATATTCCAAGGACCACTTGAAGACTGCTTTTATTTACCTTTCTTCTACCTTTCATCTATACATAGGTATACATGTGAGACCCCTTCAAACAGTCCATAATCCATCACAGTAGTAATACTGCATTACACAACAAAAATAGAGCTAAGGTAGTTGAAAATGGATCACTTAGGGTTTATATATTTCACAGAGGATTGTATATGATAAAATAGTCCCTGGTGTTGAGTGCATATAGGTATTTTGTTTTTACTAACAGAAACTACTATTTTCAAGGCAGCTGTAGTAACGATACCCTTGTTACAACTTTTTCCAAGTTACTTTAATAATACAAATAACTGAAACTAAATAAAATAGGTAAGAAAAACAACAAAGTCTAAAGTTAGTTTGAAAACTTCAGCAAACTTTCTTCATATTCCATCATCATCATCTTGCACCT
>QYTT01086662.1:8693-51957 GCA_006980735.1 Dasypogon diadema
TCACATCCATTAAGATACTTTAATTTTTAATTATTTTCCAAATAATTGGCGTTCTTGCCGTTCATGTACTAAATATTATTTTGTATGGCTGGGGAGTACCTATTATGATCCTTAACAGGAAAAACTATCATATCTGTAAAATATTTTGAATAGGTATACATATATGTATATAGATGGATGTAAAAAAGGCAGAACTAAAGCTCCTCTTGCCTTGGTATTGTGCTATTTCAACACCAAACTTGACTTACTACGTTTTATTCTGTACTTCTTTATGGAAACTGCACCACTTCCCCTGCAAACGTCGAAATAATGAAGGGTTTGGACTTTAGATGATGTGAATTGGTAATTCAAATATCTGCCAATCGATCATACTGATAGTTTTCGACTACAATTTTTGGGCTCGGATTGAATTCGAAATCTAGGTGTATACAGGTGATCAAAAGGCTATCAGTGTGTTCTACTTCTGTCAGACAACTTTTAGCAAAAAATTAGGTATTCACCCCTCATGTGGTATACCGCCATCGTTAGAGATGTATTTGCGCATGATATTCTGGTTTAGTGGACTATCTTGGAAAAGGCGGTTCATCTTAAAAGCTTTACCAAGTTAGAAAGAGTAGTACATCCCTGTATCAGACAAGGGATCTTTTTTCGAAGAGATCTTCAACAACTTTGAATGGCAAGTCAAAATTGTACCATCAGAGAGTTTCACATCGATTCTATTTCAAATTCTTTAAGAATTTTTAGGTGTCTATCCGTGAGGTTCGGCATTAGCAGCTGCATTTTTTTTTTTGCAACAGAGTACAGAGTTGGCATACACTGATTGGGTTAAATTAACTCGGTTATTTTGCCGAGTTAAAAAGCTCACTGTGTTATTTAAATCTTCTATGGGAAAATAGATGGCGCTTATTGAAAGTTTTTGTATTTAAAAGTCGCTCTTGCACATCATATCAGTTAAAATAAACACAAAAGTTGGCAAGTTAGTAATCGCCTTTACTTCTCTCGGGTTTGCTTAAAAAAAGAAAAACAGAAGAAGAAGAACTAATTCTAACTCCAGCCGTTCTTTTGAGCTTTGGTAACTCCGTTGGCCAAAAGAACATATGGCGATTGACTTGAGCGTATGTGTCTACGCTCACAAAGAGAAGTCAATGAAATTTTCAGTCATTTGAATAACTTGACAAGGAAGTTAGTATTACGAATTTGATAAGGGAGAATTTTCAGTTCATAACCCAGATCAGAAAATTATCATTTTGCAATTTCTGGTTTAAATATAAGATGGAAGCACATGGTAGACCAAAGCATTTAGAAAGCTTTAGAAATTAAACATATTTATTTTAATTTTCTGGTCTGGGTTATGAACTGATAATTCTCCCTTATCAAATTCGTAATAGCCTTCTGACCCATAATACCCTTTATGCACACAGGAAGAGGCAAAGCGTGAATTGTTTCTACACCATTCCTCTTTTTAGTTCGACCACTAAATGTCGTAACTTCACTAAATGGTGAACTTTCCCGCCTGATAGACATGCTGCCCCGTATAAAGAAGATAGCATTAATGGGCGGTGGAATTTTAAATTAGCTCTGGAATTGGGAGGTAGTTAATATTATAATTAAGAATTGCTGCTTCGGGAACAATACATTCAATATAATAAATTAGAACTTATCGCTAGTTAATTTATTGAGAAAAAAAAATCAACTAGAAATCTACTCCTTTTTAGTTTTTCTGCCGAGACGTGATTTTTCACAAGAACCAAACTAAAACTTTAACTGCGTTGGGTCTTTCATATACCTCCAATCTGACATTTTAGAGCCACTGTTTTTGTCGTCGGTGTAGTCAAGGATTGTCTTGGTTTGCATAACTTAACTGTTGATCAAGTAGCCAACGAGAAGTGTGGAATGAAGAATTTTGTTGCATTCTACCACCCCCTAATCAGCTCCTTCCTTTGCCTTGATCTCTTCTACTGTCAACTTCAGTCACTTCGAGACGTTCTGGTCCTTATAGGTAGAAACCATCCATTCTGGTGTAAGACTAGGGATTTTGGGTTAGCACCACATCCTTTCTTAGTCGACTATAGTTATTACTTCCTTTGCAGCTTCTAGATGTTCGGAAATCAGCAGTTCCTCAAGGAAATTGGCTGCCTGATATTTTTGAAGACATCTTAATATGGTGGTCTCAAGTGGAAATAAACTTTGGCATGAGATTACTCTAGTTCTTGATTCTGTTATAATCAGATGCTATTGCTCTAAAGATCCCCACCACCTTAAGATGTTCCCTTTTCTCGGCTACCTTCTTTCCTTTAGCTACCTCTTATGGAGATGGTGCTGAGCCATCGGAGCGGTCACTCTTACCTGAGGATGATTTGTAGACCTGAAAGGCCATTTTGTAAACCTCTTGAGGCTCACGCTCTGGTTTAAAATTTCACTTGTAGCGCTTCTTTCCCACCCTACATAGTTTCCGTAATCAGCTGCTTATTGCTCGGCCCCTCCTTCAAGGTCGTCCGCTCCGCAATATCAGAACCTAATAAATCCAATTCCATTGGCGGTTCGTCCACAATATTTAGAAAGGCAGGGCAATTGCTTTTGTTGTTGGCATGGTCGGAGGTATGTCATCATCTCCACTTTTATAATTTTTAAAAAGCACATGAACTCCCCAACTTTTCACCTGTGGAAGGACAAATTGAAACCGGAGGTCATGTATTGTGACTCAATTCGCCCCAAGTCCTATAGTTCTCGACGTATGCTGTTCAACTTTGCTTTGATGTCTGGTTCCGGACACGTTTTTAGAGTACAGAGTTTTCCACCATTTGCCGAACCGCTCGGTAGCTGGTTCCAAAACCCTAACTTAGTAAAGGTATCTTGATTGTTCTGTGGTTGGGGTAGTAGTACCAGTGTAACAAGAAAGTGATGTTGGTGAGGGCTACATAAAGGAAGGAGTTAAAGAAGGCAAACGTAAGGTTTTGCTTAGTTGCCCATAAGAACCAATGTAACTGGTCACTTATTCCTACGATTGTGTGCGTTAACGTTCGGACGAACGCATACAATGATGAAATCCTTTGGAAAAATAATACCAACACATAATTTCCGATTTTAATCTAAGAAGATTCTGATCATTAAATTTATCATTTATCATTTGGCAATTTTTTTTTATCAAAACTCTTGCCGATAAGAAGCAAAATACGGGTACGTGCTTGAAGCCATATGCTAAAAATAATCCCCTCTAAAAAGTAGAAATCATCCCGTAATAAGGGGAGTAAAGATGAAACGCTTTATTTGCAGCACTTCACACAATTGCCCATTGTCGTCCAAATAATAAATCTTAGAAAATTCGTAAATATCGAAAATATATTTCCCCTTGGAGCATGGTGCTTGAACCAAACATATCCAAGCAAATAAATACTTCTATTTTGAAACTTCGATTGCCTACTTATCTTCGCCAAATACATCATCCGATTTCATTTCGAGCAACTGCTATTAGGAAATCTTTTTCATAATCTAGATCGAGTGCCCTTCGTTTCATCCCAAAATCCATCTTAATACTTATATTGTAATTGGTAACTTGGGATCCTCTCTTGAATTTTATTCCAAATAGACGTCAGGTAATAGAGCCTTTGGGAGCACTTTCTCATGAAAAGGGTCTAATTTTCTTTCATAAGTAGAATTCACTTTTTACCAGTTGAGTTAACAGAAGAATCCGCCAGCCAAGAAAATTCAATGGGAAGAAAATATGGCAGAATAGGCACTGCAGATAAGAAGACTTAAATAGAGAGATAATCAAACTGGGCCCCGCTACCAGGAAGGAAAGGGTTTTACGGCTACACGTTTAAGGTAGTAAAAGATTTTCTTTTAACTTTCTCGTTCGGAGTCGCCTTGACAACGAGCTTTTTAGGTCATTTATGACAGAATGGTCAGCTCATTTGAGCAACTTGGAATACTTTTAGCCCAGGGTGTTTAGTCCTAATATCTTGTTTTATTGAGATTTTCACACAGAATTAAAGCCATGGAAGTTTTTAGGGCCGCCGCCATGCCATAAAGAAAAATTATTCAAGCGTGTTATTTATTCAAGACATTTCTGGATGGATGGTTCTTAATATTCTAAGAAAGGCAGACGCTAATCTAATTTTATATACTTCATTTATCAAGATAAACCGAAAGGCATCTGCTGCTTAATTTGGGTCTGCGAAAAAATTCGCCCGAGAAAATACTTTGATTTGGATTAACGAATCTCAGGAGTGACATCATATCTCGAAAATATCTGTGCAGATAGTTTATTGAACTACAACAGCATCTGCAGCGGAAATCCAATTATTTTTGGGAAATTCCTCACTCTCGTTAATTACGGTTGAATTCGGTCACTTTAAAGTGCTCTTAAGCCACGTTTAGCCTAATGTCAATTTCATCTGTAGGAACTAATCCGTCGAAGTGGAAATAGGCAAATACACCATGAGAATCCTTGAAATTCTACAATTCTGGCTGAATGTTCATTTGCATTTCCAGGAATTAGTATTCCTCGTTTCACTAATGTGCAAATAGTTCCTTTGTAGCCGGAACAATTTAGTTTCAATTCGTTCTCTATACCCATTTCCATTTTCTACGCCAATATGTCCCACTCAAATGCTGGTCAAACTTTGCAATAATTTTCCAATTTCCCTTGTTTTAAGAGACTATCGTAGTTAGCCATCCTGCAGAAATAATGCCTGCTCTTCTGCTGAGAGTTACCAATTAAGTGCTTTGCAATGTTTAGCTTAGGTTGATTGGTTTCAGCTACTTTTTTAAGATTTTACTTAAACGGGGAGTGTTCTAAAAACAATTTAAAGAATGTTCACAGATTGATTTATTAGAGGATTAGTAGTGATTCGTGGAGCTACATTTGGAGAGAAGTTAATTTCTCTTCCATTTGTAACTGAGATGAACGTTTTTCTGAGCATCTCACATTAAAAATTTAAAATCACGGGTTTTCTTTTTTTATTGGCTGTACTTGTAAAAAAGAAAAACACAATAATAGTGAAATTCAATGCGCTAGAATTGTGCGGATCGCAAGAACTATGAGAAATTTAATTGGCTGGGTATACTTAGTAGGTCAATCCTAGTATGAGACTGCCACAAAGATGCAGAATGTATAAAATATTTGTGGACACATCGGAGGCATAACCCCCGTGGCCATATTTGACGAACCGCGGAATGTATTGAGACGAAATTTTGAACACAGATGCAGCTATGGTTAGAGTATAGGTTCATACGATATAATCACCTTTAGCCTCAGTGACGATTTCAATGCGGAAAAGTAAGTATTGATATGCACGAATCACATGGTTCTTATTTATGTTAGATATTTCTTACCTAATAACGGGTTTTAAAGGATCAGTTGCATTACAGGAAGACGCTGTGGGGATAAATGGGGTAGCATGATCTATCCTTCCTTAACACGTTGACTGCCGCAATTAGCATAGAAGCTTTCATGAGAGAATTCCGTGTTAAAATGCCTTTCTCGTGAGAGAGATTTTAAATGCCGATCACCGCTGACTAGTACGGCAATCAACGCGTTCATCACACTTGCAGGAAACTTGGTTCGTGTAACACGGAAAATATCAAAAGGATCCGCACATAACGACATACCATTTCGCTTGTTGATCTTTTGATCCTGGTCGAAAGTGTAGCCTAGGTTCTTCCAGTACTAACTTTGCTCGCAGAACCGATATTCTTTTGTGTGCGCTGACATGAAGTCCCTTATCACGTACCACTTATGTCGAAAATCCTCTTGCATCATAATACGGATTATGTCTTTGTACATCTGAAGTTTTCTGACAGTGGTACTCATGGATACTTTTGGATTCTCATTGATACTTTCTGCAACGGCTGTTCGAACTGCGGTACCCTCAATCTGTCCGAATATCGTAAATGTTTTCTATGGTTGTCTACGGAAGATATATCCTCGTCGAAGGCTTTCAAATTCTTCCGAACTTTCAATACAAATGATCTTTTAGAAACCGTACAATTTTAAATCACTGGCCTTTTTCATGTGTAGCAACTATTACAACGTACCAAGAGATGAAAAGCTCTTGGATTAGTTAATAGCCTGCTGCTGTCGTTCTTAAAAAAATAGAGCAATTAATATTTCACATAATAAAAACCTGTCGAGATGCTTGTGAAAGTGGTATTCGTTTGGTGAGAGATCTAGTCAGTATGCTGGATGGGGCAGAGTTTTTTATCCCAAATCACTAAGCTTTCGTGTCATTAGCTGTGCAACTTGCGATCGAGCACTTTATTTCCCACTGCACTGAGCATCGTCGATTGCTTCAATATCTGCCCGCGATCATCCATGCCTTTGAGTTTGAATTCATCGCTTTGTTCATTGTTTGAGTTCGAAACTAGCGTTGTACTGCGCATTTACTAACACTTTTCTCGTTCGAAATTTCGATGATATTGCAAACCGTTTGACCTGCCCGACGGTTCATCTGCCCAAAAAAAGTTTAAGAATGCGAACAGGTATTGTCACTGGTCCAATCATTTGGTCCTTGTGGGAGCCCATCCTAGGCTGTGGAATCCTATACCGCCTGCCTCTGTAATTCATCAAAGATATGGTATCCCAGATAATTATAATATTGAACGATTAGTTTGAACAAATTTGTATGCGAATGGCTAAAGGGACTGTGTTAGAATAGAAAGCAATATTCTTCATGTGGATGATATAGCCGTCAGAAATCCATCTCAGTTGATGTTAATTGCCCAACCTCTCTGTTATACACAGACACATATATCTAGGAATTACCTGCGTGATGAAGGGCACATATACTTCCACGGTAGCTCGTAATTATTTGCCGTTGCTGTAGATGCCCTAATGATAGAGTAACAATATTTTCATAACGGGGGCAGAAGGTTACAGATGTATTTGAAAAACTGTTGACAAGTTTAAGTAGAAAAAAAAGTGTTGGCTGACCTGGAGTCGAACATATATTTCAACCGAAATTTTATTTCACGCACATAATTCGTACGAAGAATTGTAACGGGGGGCACACAAGCATATCAACCAATATTCACATTTCCCGACTGCTTTTCCCATGCATTCCGGATCCAGTATTTTTGCTATTGCGAGCAAAGTAGGCTCTTTGCTACAGTGTAGAAAAAAAACTAAACCCATTTCCTAAGACGTTATAGTATGGCCACATGAATAGAAAATTTCTTTCTAGGTGAATAAAGAGTTTCGATCACAGCAACTCAATTTGATCATTGTCAGTGCGCCGATTGATTTGCCTCCCAGAGGCACTCACATCGATTACTTACAAATTTTCTATCATTTTGAATACTTTCACAAGGGAATTATTAAAATTACATGAGGTAAATTATTAGTTCAGAATCCTCATGAAAATTGATCATGTCAATTATTTTGCTTTGTATTTTCTATTCAGGTGGACATTTTTCAAGTGGCATTTTTTTAATTTAAAATAATAATGATAAAGTCTTAGGGAGTCAGGGTAATAAAGAATAATTATAGCGTTGCCACAGCTGTAAATCCTACCAACCTGGTACTCTTTTCATAAGTCACTGGTCATCCTCCATTGCTGCTACTCAGCCAATCACTATTGTGGCACTTCCCATTATCGATCGCAGCAGAAAATCGTATTGCGTTGGTGCCCGAATTTACCAAGTAATCGAAATGTTTTTTATATCTGTTTCTAAGTTAAAAATTTACTCTGATTGCACATATATGCAGGAGCGTAGCGTATCTACGGTAGGTATAATATGACTTCTAAAAATACCCACGACAACATTGCACTGACCTGTTTTTATTAGACCATTATAAGGTTTTTGCAGCGACTTCAGTCAAGATTACAATCGAGGGTTGGTTCATGTAGCTCGAAAATGATGGTCGAACAATCGAGTCACTATATAAATTTCATAACAATTCGATCGTTCGACAAACATTTTCGAACTACATGAACCAACACTTGGAACGAGATACCAGTCCAGATCCATCAGGATCTTCATATATTTGCCTCTTCTTAGATATATTTTACAACATGTTGGTGTTGCATTAATCCCAAAATCAATATGAATAAAAATCAACGCCTTTAGTGGGCTAGTGTTGGCTTTAGCTATCAGGTGTATGTACTTCAAGCGTTTGTCATCCCATTCTATCCTGGAAAAATTCTCCAGGGTTGTTGGTTCACGGTGATCAAGTCACGACACTTTATAGTCGGCCGAATTATTTATTAGCATTATTAGAATTATTTATTTAGCTTTTTGTGTACTTGAGTAAATTGACAGCAAGCAACTTGTCGCAAAATTTCAGAAATGCATGTTCCTCAAATACAGGAGGATAGCCCAAAGTGTACCGACATTCATCATTCTCGATATCCTAAATCCTTACCTGTCCTTCTTAATTTCCTTTTCACTAAGGCCGTGCTATAGCATCTTAGAGTAACGCTGAGCTTTGGCTACACCGTACAAAATATTAAGGGACGCTCGTATTCGACTAGAAAATAGTAGATAGGCTCCTTTTTTGCGAATGATAGAGGGCAATTAACTGCTCTCTCTAAGTTGGATATCAAAGTTTTTAGATCACCAACTATAAAATAAAAAAGAGCAATTTATGAGAAATTAGAATAAATAAAACAGAAATCAAATAAAGTCAAATATGTGAGAAAAAAATATACAACTCAAGGTTGAACCTTGTGGGATATCTATGCTAATTTCAAAAAAGGTGTTTATTTCCCATTCTAATAGTCCAGTAAAGTTTCGTGATTTATTTTCATGTAAGGTAAGAAATCAACATTTTTTAAGGTGTTTCCTAGGCTGATAGCCATAGCACAGATTAGGCAGAAAGGGAAGATTACTTTTGGGAAAAGGAGTTTGGGTGATTTTAACCTGACAAATGTTCCAAGTGAGCCACAATTCTTCGCATAAGACTGTTAATGTATTACATCCGAGTAGATTCGCAAGTACAATTCTTATCAGTAGAATTGCCTCAATCACTCGTACCCAAATAAATTGCCATGTCCTCTGCAAGATTCGAACCTATGCCAACAGGGGAGGAAATCTGCAGACGTGCGCCTCAGCCCGCTCGGTCAACGACGACGTGGGTAAACTTGTCGGAATCAAGCATATGAGTTTTTAGTTTGGCATATATAATAAGATAGTGGTTTGACTAGATCTTTTCGTATCTTTTTAACGGGTAATCTATAATAATTTGTCTCAACCGTAGTTTTCTAGCCTTACGAGCATCATTAGCTCTATCTCAGTATCTGTGCCGTAAAGAACAAAAATGATTGGAATTGTTCCTTTGTAACTGGACATAAAAGGAATTTTTCATTTGTTGCTTTTCCAGTGCGGCAAATGAAAACATCTGAGATTTGTTGGTCCATAGCTACCGACTTTGTGAAAATAAATCAAAGGAGAAATAATAATATTGATGTGCCCATAGGGATCGGGGACAAATGTTCATTTCAAAGGCTCTCTACGTTTTATCGAATCAATATAGATTTAATTATTCCGTGCTCATCTATACGCAGAAAATATATTTCCTCCGGGCATATTTCACTTTTGACATTCATATGCGTGAATTTTTCAACTATTTGGAACATAAGCAGTTAATCAAAACAAAATATATTTGGTAAGTGATGGCTTCAATGTTGATGGCTGTGTGCCACACCCCCGAACACGAATTAATTAATGTCCCCCGTTTGTGGACGAATTTTTCACGGTGTAAGGACTTTCCGTTTCATTTTCACTTCGTGCGGAAAGCCGACTGATAAACAATCTTCCAAACTTGTTAAAGTTTTCCAAAAATTTCCATTTTAATGAGCAAAAAATAGCAGGAAGTGGTAATTTATTCCTTTTGATCTAAGATTAAATATTTGATCGGAGGCAGAAAGGAAAGTCATCAATCGATCCTTTACGGCTGACCAAACATCAAAGTCCCGTGGAAATTGGGAAAACTAGGCCCTTTGCAGGAAAATTAACACGTCGTCCGGCGTTACGTTTCGATAAAGTTAACAAGGGACATAATTGTCAAGGAGACATTTGCGTGACAATTGATTTATTAATTTTACTCTTAGTGGTTCGCCTTTTCAATCTCTTCTAGTGTGGCAAACCTTGTCAGAATAAATCATTGTAAAACAAACGAAGGCAAAGTAGGCATGTCTTCGAGGCTGACGGTTAAGAAAATTGAAAATTCATTTTCTTTGGTCGCACCTTAAAAGTTGAGGAGATTTTTCTTTTAGAACAAATTGACACAACCTTTTTTAATAGTTCGAGAGATTTATTGGGAAAATATCGGTTGTTGCTCAAAAACAACGCAAGTAGATATAGTGGTCTTGCAGATATTTTTCGTTCCTAAGCAGGGTTAGCAACAAGGACTCATTTGGTGTCAAATTTAATAGTTTTCGCCTAAAGTTGAATATTGAATGATGACAAAAGTATAAGTAATCAATATCTTGCCGAATTAACACAAGTGATATAACGCACACTTCAAAACTTCGTTTCCGTCTCAAAAAAAAGTCTAAAAGTTTAAAAATTAAAACTATGAAACCATCAAAATAAATCGAAATAAGCTCACATCAATCTATAATTCCTCTTAATTCCTAATCTTCTACACAGGTGGGTCGAAAATTGAGGAGAACATTGGGGTGGACAGCCTCTGCAAGGATCTGGTAGTGCAGGTGTACCCACGCTTCGAAAAGTATTCCACGGTATTTTAAGCGGAGTTCAAAGCTAAAAAAACATGCACCCTGAAAATTACGATCTGCACAGCTACTAAAGCCCTCTGACGAAACTCTACCTTATCTTCAAGTTCATAAGGGACTGCAGATGCGTACTCAAAACTCTGTCCCAAAATAATGATTTAATTATTTTATGGGGGTTAGGTTATGGCGGCATCTAATGCACTAAGAAGACGGATCAGCTGCTGAGCCTTGGGACAGATTGGGCAGACAACAATCATTACCTGTGGCATGATATTATGATTACAAGAACGTCCAAGGAAGTGTATGGGAGACCAAATGCCAGCGCAATATCAAAACGTCTCTGATTAAGTAAATCATTCTTAAGTGTTCTGGGTACCACTTCCGTTGAACGAAGCAGTGGAATGAGGGGGGAAGCGTATCCTGGGTTTCTACAGGTTAACTAGGTGGCTGCACCTCTCAAACCGCCCTTTTCCTCTCTTCTTCTCTTTCGGGTGGATGAACAATATACTTAGCAGTGGCCTGGATCGGAAGGGCCGCCTGGATCTTGTCATATTAAAAAAATTACCTGTTGCAAAAAAGTTCTGAACTTCTAACCTGTGCCTACTTTGTTTTTTTGTTCCATTAGGCATTTACAAAACTAATTTATATTAAGACAATAGAATGTATAACCGGAGATAATTTGCAATAAAAATAAATAAATAATAAAGTTGTGAAACTGCAATATTGAAAGTTACTACATCTGCCATTCATGAAGCATTGAACAAAAATTAGCTAAATACTCTAAACATTCGATTACATAGGTCATACAATATTTCAGTGAAGACGCTGTCTTCTTCTTGCATTGAGTCCTTTTAGTTATTTCCTCATTGGGCGTAAACAGGTAGTAGAAGTTCAAGATACATTCTCAAACCATCGTTTGATTACTTGCGGCGTACCGCAAGAATCAATACTTGGACCATTCCTGTTTAGTTTAAATAACATTGAAGATTTGCCCAATATAATTTATAATGTCTGCATTACTTTGTATGTAGATGACGTGCAGCTTTACTTAAACAGACTGATAGGTTAATGGAGGATTACAAAAATCAACTCGAATCAACTCAAAAAAAACGTTGATTCAGCAATGATCCATTCAGAATAACTTAAATCTCAGGAAAATGAAATGTTTAGCCGTTCATAGAATTTTTTTTTAGCTGGGTGTGGGATCACAAGAAATCCCTTGAACTTAGGCCACTATTAGGCCCATTGTTCCTCCACCCGAAGATTTAAGAAGGGAGAGCTGTTGTCATCAATTCAGCCACCCGGTCGACTTTGCAAAAGCCAGTATACACTCCCACCCCCTCTCGCCGGCCTGATGCAGTTCGTCGAGGAAGTAGTGTCCCACGTGCCTGAATCTTTTCGCCGAGAGTGACGGACAATGGCACAAGAAGTGTGTCACCGTCTCCGCCTCCTCCCCGCAACCCCTGCAGTCGGAATCGCCTGAGCGACCGATCCTGTGTTGATGTGCCCTTAGGAAACTGTGTCCGGTTAAAATGGAATAAAATCTATGTTTTTTCCATTAAAAGTTTGGGATCCGTACTTAGCCTTAAATTTTCTTGTTGCCGTCACGTGATTGCTAAAAGCTATGAGTTTCTGTGGCAACTCTGGCCAAACGCACGATTCCTATCGCTGCTGATGTGGGTAAGATTAGCTGAAGCATTTAAAATTGAGAGTGATCATTGTCTGGGCACTTTTACATTTGTCTATAAATCTTTTACTTTTGAGAATTGTGTGCGGAAGTTGTACTTTTTCTGGTACTTTTATATTTTGTATTTATTTTAGATTCCTTTTTTAGGGATAAATTTTCTTTGTTTTAGATTTAATCTCTAGATTAGTGTCTTTACACATAATAATTAATTTTGTGCGGCGGAGACCTGGGATGGAAACCTACATGACGCGGTTTAAGGCTATCATTGTGGATGTAATACCGGTCGAGGTATTAACTCAAAAAGCCACTCAAAAATAGGAAGGCGAAAGGGAATGAGGAGTGGCATTGACTCTTATCTGTTCTAAAGGAGGTATCATAGGTTGAGGAGACTGGTGTTGTGCCATACTATCGGCCTGGCCACCCATCATGTTGACATTCCTGATTATGTGGAGGTATACCTTTTGCTTGCTAAAAAAATAAATATCGCAGTAAAGAAATCGCCATTCTAAAACCCAAAGTGCTGAAGAGCTGGCGCTATCTGATTCGGACCGACTCGATTCCAAATATTTAAAGCTAGAAGGCAATGAGTTCCATAGACCATGGACGAGTAAAAAATGCTCTCCAATTGAATAAAAAAGTGGAAATTATTTGCTAAATATTCTGGTCTTTGCGTACATATCAGATTGTGCAGCACGTTAAGAACCCTAAACTTAAAGAAAGTCTCGAACCGGTGGCCCAGAATTGGAAAATGGAAAATGTTTAGATCTAAGCAAATTATAAATAAAACAGGCACACAATCATTAAAAGCTACGCGTAATTCGTGCAGGCAGGCTGAATTAAGTTTGTTTGAGAAAAATAACACTACGGTAGGAGAAATATGCAATCAATAAAGACTTTACCAATTTCATTCTTGTTTTCGTCTGTGGAACTTTACCAAACAATCTAACTATTTAAGTCTACGAAGAACATCCTACATCCAGCGAAGAACTAAGGACTAACTAAGAAACATAATAAACAGTAACGGTGTAAGAATTGATCCTTGCAGAACACCACATTGGAGAATAGAAATGCTAGATAATCGCCCCTGCGCTTTATTCCTCTGACTGCGATCTAGTGAAGAGTTTTTGAAGAAGCCTTCCATGTATTACACTGTCGAAGGCTTTGGTGAAATCGAGAAGAACAAGCAATTCTAGGCTATTAATGTCCAGTCCAAAAGGAATGTTCGCTGTAACGCACAGCAATTCAAATTCAGAACTATAATAGCGCCAAAAGCCCGACTGTATATTAGAGAGTAAATTGTTAGTCTCATTGTTACCTTACCAAGATATCAAATTGAGACCGCTACTCGGATCGGTTGCAGTTTTCTGCTGAGAACAGTATTTACATTTTTTATATTAGGTGGAATGGTCTACGTTAGAAATGTATAGGTAATTTTAAAAAAGGAACATATCCAGTTTTTCTGTAAAAATGAGGCGGATTTTGTTGAAAAGGTGAGACTGATCTCTATTTTTGGCATATTTCCGTGAGTCACATCTACCTTTAAAAGTTTTAAATAAATAATAGTGTATACCAGTCGAAAATGTGTTCATTACTTCATTAACGAAGTAGTGAACAGTTCTCATAAATATATGAGAACGCTCGCTCAAAATTAAAAACCAAACTCTATGAACCTGAAAACGTAAATTCCCCTAGTACAATACCTTCTGCATTACCTTGTCATCAATAGTCTCTCTTATCTTACACTTTGCATTACTACGTCACTGATATTATAGCGTCTTCTGTTATCTTTCGATGAAATTATTCCTTAGCGTGTTCATCAATTGCTCGATTACCTACTGGGATATTATGACTGTGCGCTTGAAGAGAGGTTTACATACGCAGGTATAAACCAATCCTAGCTATTCTGTGTTACTTGCCCACGACCTAGTTCTGTTCACATGGTAATTTCAAATTAGGATTTTCCTGAGAATGTTTCGTGCAATGAAAAAAGTTTACGTATCATTATTATTCTTGGAATTCATTACGCTAATAAAGAGGAGTTTATTTAACACGTGGAATGAAGAAGTGAACTCGTACAGGTTAAGCGCTAACACAAGACAAAAATTTTAATTTTCTTACGCTGTAGCAGTTGATTTTTTCGTCTTCTTTGGGGAATTATGCAAATACTACTAGCTCATCTTGGCTCAGTGAAAGAAGGAAAAAAATCATTTCATGGAAACAAGCACACATTAGCATTTTGCCGAGTAGGAGATATTTTCTTAACAGACGGAATTCATTACGGAATGTTGTGAATATTTAAAAAAATTCATACAAAGCGAAAGCCTTCCTCCCGGGAAGAAGTTAGCGAGGAATATTTAATGTTTTTAGTTTTCCGCACAACATGAATACATTTTTCGTCTTTGTCAGGGGAGAGGAAACGACACATTGCCGCAACTGGGACACAAACACATCCTGAAATACCTCAAGGCTCAAGGCAAACCACTCTCATCCTTAATTCCATAAATTCTTCCTGGGATACACTAGCAAGTAGGAACTTTAAATTAGGGAGCTAATCTTTGCCAACAAACCCTTCTCATCTTTGGCGGTAGGCGGGGTTGGTAAGGTTTTACGCGTGACAACGCTGAGTGTAATGAAAAACATGGACTGTCTCATGCCATTTCTTCGCCGTACAACAATGTAAATCCCTCATAAGCTGATAAAACAGCAGTTCGTGATTGTAAATCTCCCTAACGAAATTTCTTCGCTTTACAAATTATTAGACCTTAAGGGAGCTCTGGGGATTGTTTTTTGCCTCCGAACCTGGGGCAGAAGTCGATGGGTGAGATTCATTATTTACAGCACGTTTAACAAGAACAAGCTTCCTTTAAGATATAGGCGTTAATTCGAATTCGCGGCTAAGCATAATTTATGACTAAATACGCCTCTAGCAGTTAAATATGGATCTCAATTCGAAAAACTGTGTTCTACTATGCAAAATAAATGAGGCCGTTCACAGGAATTTCTACTGCAGCCCACGGGCCTTGGCCTCCCCATGACAGGTTCCACACTGTGTATTGATTTAAATGGGGGTTGTGACAAAAAATTGATGTCTACTTTTAAAACACTTGGGGAATTCATCAACAAGCAGTTATTAATTTTTTATGTTGAAGTTATTTTCGTGATTTCAAGAAGACCAAATCACAAATTTATTTTTCTGTCAGAAAAACGTTTGGGCTGAGGACGTTGTTAATTTTGTTTGCTTGGAGGGATTCAGGATCCATACAGTTTTCATTTAAAATACAATAAAATTAAAAACTGTCTGGATCTTCTCAAGAAATACGAAATAAAAAATTACCATTTGTCTGAGATGAAAAATAAGTCGGACAAAAGTCTCATAAAGTCGAAAAACATTCTCTAGATTTTTTCCATCTAGAGGAAGGTATCGACATAATTTTTGGCGCCTATTTCACTGCGAAATGTTATATGTATTTTTTGTACTTTAGGAAAATTTAAAATCAACTAGAATTTAATTTATGGCATTCAAAATATGACTGATGCAAATACTGAAGGTTTCGTCAAAGTCAAACTTTGTTCCAAATTTTAAAACACTCAAAAACTTTCTACAGAGTGTAGGACATTCTTCTAGCTCAAGGCATCATAACTAATTCTCGCAGGGTCTCTCATCTTGGGCACTTTATTGCATCCTACTAAGGATCTCATTTCGTCGTCAAAGCACACTCGACATTTCTAGTTAATGTCTGGGTTTCACCCGATCACCAGGAATATTAGGGTTAATATTCAATTTATATCTCAGTCTGCGTCATAAATAGGATGCAGGATTTTCCACTTAAACTTTCTCCTCTTTTATCACTTTAATAGGAGTCGCACTTCCAAGTTATACACTACATAATTCTAGTATTTGGTTTTTTTTTCTAATATATTACAATTTTCTGCGCAATATCTCAGGGATCCATGACGGGACCGCTTTTATTTAGTTTGCATAAGAGTGAAGATTCTGTTATATACAGATAATATTAAGAAAGTTTTGATTTAAAATGGAGAATGGCATCTTATTGTGATTTACGCTCCATAACCGATAGCACTAATTACGACAAAGAGAGTCACCAGCAGAGTTATTTTCGCAGACAGCAAAAGGTAGAACTTATTTTGTTGAAATTGATTAGATAGCCGATGATTCTGGACAAGTCCTTCACGTTAAATAAATAAACAAATAAACATTTCCTGTTCTGACTCCGTCGACGAATTTCTGTAGTAAGGAAGAAAGGAATATTCTGGATAGATGTCTCGTACCAGAAGAAATCTCACAGGTCAGCTGGTTATAATAGCTTGGGTCTAAAACATTTTCTACCCTTCAGGAATCTCCTCATTCTGAATTTTCTATGTTGTTATCATCTTAAGACTACTTAGAATATTTTGATTCTCCTGCGTTTTCTTCGAAAAGTTAGAAGTCATTTGGGACCCTTCCTCGATACCGACAATAATTATGATCCGGTAAACACATTTATGCATTTATGTGGAAGAGATTAAAATTGATCTTAGAAATTAACTACCCATCGCCTTACCTGCAGTAGCCTCTAAGATGCATTGAGCCTTATATACAGGAAGAGGACGTTACTTCCTGTTGCTCCTGGAATTCTTTTTAAGTAAATTTCTAATAAAATTAAATTTAATTGAGGTTATTAGCTTAATCCTGTTGGTAAGACAGGTAAAGGGGTTGCGAAAGAATATAGTTCTAAAAGTGATGAGAAAGGTACATATCGAGATGAACATATAAATAATGTCACATTTGAACTACTGACTTACCTGCTTCCATTTCACCTCTTAACCTCCAAAAACTATAGCAAAGTCACCTAACCTCACAACTGACGCAACACAATAACAAATTTCGCCACAAATTTTATTCACCCAAACGTGTAAATGTATAAGCGTAGACGTTACTAGATTTTTCGCGTCATATGCCTAAATTGTCTAAAGAAATTGATGCGATTTGATGTCTCTTTTAAAGTATTATTGGAAGCACCATTTATCAGCTGGAAATTCTTTTTTAGTGTTCGAAAATTTATTATTATATTATATTTATGTTTACAATTTAGCTTGCTCAAATTTGTAATATTGTGTGAATTGTTGACAATTATTCTACAATAATTTCTAATTTTAATGACTCCTTTTAGGAATAAACCACAGATCAATTAAAAGTCCAAGAAAGTCTAAGTCACGATTAATTCCTAATTACATAAAGGAATTGGTAATTAAACCTTTTAATTGATAATTGCAAAAAGTAATTAACGAATTAGATGTTTTAATTCTTTGCATATTTTAGCAAGTAGACGGATTTAAATACCTGTGGAATTAAAGTTAAAATTTAGAAGAGCAATATAATGATAAAAGGAACTACTCTTTCATTCCAAACAAAAAATGTATTTCATTTGAATGGATTACATTATTTTGAGCTAAATTTCAAGTAATTTAATCAAAATTTATAAGATTAATGTTTGGGTTACGGAGAGGGAGCTGTTTGAAGTTCCTGCCTGAAAGTCTAGACTTTCTTATAGCATTTATCATTTCTGAAAAAGATAATAAACGCTTAGCGGGCGAAAGAAGGAACACTGATATTAAATTTTAATGAATGTATTCTAAACTGGAAGATATTTTTTCTCGCCATCTTCAATTCTTCTACAGAATAATTTAAATATGTATTTATCATCAACTTCATTGTATGAGAAGAATTAGATTCGATTATTAAATAATTAGCGTCAGCATTGCACAGCATTACATAATCACGTTGCAATATTTTCTTTTTTAAATTGAAATGAAATAAATCATCTTGTTGTATAAATTATAACTTGTTTTATTAGCAAACCACTTTTCTGATTGCTATTGAAAATTATTTAAGTCCATTCCTCAATTGCATTTTAATTATCAATTCCTTTATGTAATTAGGAATTAAAAATTTTCCGTTCATAAATAAAAATAATTTGTTCCAACAAAGAATCATTACATCCCACTTTTGATACATACAGGGCGTTCCAGATCAAAGTTTCTCAAAGTTACTCTTTGTATTTAGCTGATAAAAATTATATGAACACTTTTCTGGGTTAAGGTTATGAAAATAAATTAAAATATTAAATATATAAAATAATTTTTATTTTTCGCAAATACACTCTATTTTCATGAACAAATTTAAAAGAAAAGTGAATAAAAAAATTAAGAAATGGCGGAGATATAAAGTCTTCTAGTAGGACCTTCTTTTGTAATTGTGGTGGGCTTTTTTTCTGTCAAACATCATCTGAAAAATAAAGATAAAAATTTTTTTGTATAGAAAGGTAATAGCTAAAGAATAGCATAGGAAAAAATTTTTTAAAATTCTTTTTGTAGAAAGCTTTAAATCGCTGTCATTTCTACAAAACAAAAAAAATTAAACTCTTTTAAATTTTGAGTTTTAAAAATTAATAAAAAATGATAGCGACATCCAGTCAGAAAACTCCTATCCTAGATAATGTTAAGAGTAAAATCTAGAATGCATTTATCAAAACCAGTTGAATAGATCTCGAGATATTTTACCCACCAGTTTGAAAAAGGAGAAAAGCGCAAAAGAAAAAATAACCGGCATCAACGTCAATTAAATATCCTTTTTTATATTGTCCTCACTCTGCAATTCCCGGATCATACATGAAGCCTTCCATTGATGTGGCGATGTCCTCTGACCCCTTTACAACTTCCTGGCCTCCTGTAAACCTGTAAAGGTTTTGTCCGCTCGCACCTGTCCCCTCGCTACTTGAGATTTGGGCCTACTCTCTGCCGTGTTCATTTCAAATTGGAGTAACTCCGATAATAATTGGGATTTTGACAAGTTTTTAACACTTAAAATATTTTTAAAAGCATAAATAATAAATCTAGCAAAAAAAAGAAAAATGAATTTTTTGAAAATCTCAAGGTGGTGTAACCCCTTAAGAAAATTTCCCACTGACTTCTGGGGAAGTATATAAACGTATGTCACTGTAAGATATAAACACTCGCCTGAATACATTACAGTAGGTCGATCAGATAGATGCAATCAAAGCATAAATCCACCTAAGCCCTCTTAAAACTTAGCTCATAATCCACACATACCCACTTAGCAGTTAAGTGCATTTCTTAATCTAAATTAATCTGTTTTAATCAGATTACCCAATAAACTGCAACGCTACTTAAGTCGCTGTGCTCTATCAGCCACAGAGTCGTATGCACGTGCTGGAAGCCAGAAAAATTACCCCAAATTGAAACACAGATTAACTCATCCAGGGAGAGAAATTGCCAAAGCAAAGTTGTGATGTGCTGGCTTTCCTGACTTTCGCCTTCCATTGCTAATTGATGGCCTTCAGCATTCAAGAAGTTTACCTGCCGAAGTTAGGATTCAATTAGGTCTGAACCTAACTTGGTGATAATGTTTCTTTGTATAACTTCCAGCAAACAAGCATATGCTGGTTGGTGTGTGTTGGGAACAAATGTAGGATAACGACATCAGCTACCGCACAATAGCCATCTCCATCTTGTGCTGTAGGCAACATTTACTACAAACTAAAGCAAGCTCTGTAGGGCCATGACTTGTAAGTATCCTGGAAAGCCCTCCTTAAGTGTGTTCTCCAACATTTTGTGAGAAATGAGTCGTCGGCCACTTGACCTTTTTCCTTCATTTTCACTAAGGAGCACCACACGTCCCATTTGCGATGGCATTTGCTCTTTCAGTGAACACCTAACTGACACAAGATATTTTTCCAACGAAATTCATCTCTGCCACCATGCCATAGTTTTACTTAAGTAATTACAGATGTGCCGCTGCTGCACAGGACTGAGATTTCATGTATGTCTCCACAAAGGACCTGCAAACACGACTAGGAAGCAGCTACGAATAATAATTACATAGAGCATAGAGTATAGTTCGAGAGCCCAGCTACTTAGGTCAAGGTGATAGTATCTCGTATTCCTTCTGCGTTATTGTAATTGTAATGGCTATTTGTCCTCTCCTAGTGGATAATTAAAGATACCTGGGGAGTTGGGAAGGCATGTTACGGAAAATGAATGTTTACAGTTGCTCTTTGACCCCATAATATCGATTTTACCTGCCTCCCTTTGATGGACAGAAAGTAGGAGAAAAATTCGTTCGCAATTTGTCTTGAAGTGTAGTTAGCCTGCAGTGGGATATGACTGAATTTGTGGTGTTATGAGCTGTCTCAATGGTAGCTGACCCCCACAATAATTTATTATCAAGTTGTCAGTAAGTTCGCTATAAACGTTCTTCTAAATTGGAAGTAATTAGAAACTTTTTAATTGGTCAACTAATTGGTCGCCATTTCAACCCCTTTACTCACTTCTGGGAATTAATTGAAAATCATTGGACCTTAATAGCAGATTATTGGAGATATGGCTTCCCTTGTAAATCTGTGTAATTTTGATTGCGATAATCTAGGCGCACAGTTCCAGGTCATCTATTTTCGAACTATTCGTATTTAGGTCTGTACGTATTTTAAATTTTGTCATGCAGAAGTATTAGTGTTTGGGAAAATTAATAACAGCCAAATTTAAATGTTTATTTCGCACTAAATCCACACACAGTATCCTTCATGTAATTGATTTTCCTCTATGTTCTTATACTTATAAGTTGGATTCAGAACATGCCTGGAATCACGCCAACTCACTGCGTGTTACATAAAGTTACAAAGCTACTCGCCATGGGACAGGATGAACATAAACTGGGGCTCACGAGCCGTGCCTCGTTGGATTGCTAATATAAACAAGTTTCAAAGGGATCATTATCGGAGAATTTTTTACTGGTTAACTATCGTTAGTTTGTTTCAAAACAATCAATAAATATTTTGGAAGATATGTGACAAGTACATATTTGATTGTATAATTCAAAAATTCAATTTAGAGCGTCGGAACGACTCAAATATTTGAAATACTTTTTCATTGAAAAGATTTCATCACGAACGAGAAGAACTTTATCATCTTTTGTGATGATCTTTTCTGAGTTAAGACTTTAAATGCCTTTTCACGCCAGTTGAATGGTTCTTTAACTGAATTTAAAGTTTTTGTATACATATATATGTGCCTTCCGTAGTACCTTCTGCAGCTTCCGCTCTTTATTATCACTTTCTCTCCCTACCCTGATCTAATTACCATCAATATTCATATTATTACGCAGTTCAAGCAATATGGATGTATATGAAAGGTCTTCAGTGATGGAGTTAAAACTTAAGGTGGTACAATCCCCTCCACCCTCCTACGCCAGTAAACTATAAAATTTTTCTTCTTCTTCTTCTTCTTCTTATTGATTTCGGGGCTCCCCTGTATGCGCCTCCATTGGACACCGAAGGCTCACCCCACTGGCTTGACCCTTTAGGGTATAACGCCAAAAAGTAGTACGATAATTACCGTCAATATATAATTACAACTATTCCGAGAAAAAAACCGACATATAAAATACAAAAAAAAACTCCTAAGCCTACTGAGCCGCTACAGCAGGATGTACGTCCTCACTGCTCAACGACTGAAACGCGACTGATATAAAATTTTTCGTTTTTCAACGAAATCTATTAATATTGGCATTCACGAAAATGTCTCGGCGAGTAAGTTTCGAATTTGAGTTGCCAGTATCAGGGATTGAAACCCTAACTCTAACTTGATTTTGGTGTGTAACCCGCTCTCACTACGTCATCATTAACCAGGTTAACCAATTTCCTAACCCTTTCTCTAACTAGCTCCAATAATGTAAAAAAAAATAATAAAAAATAAAATAGTAAAAATGGAAATAGTTCGCTTCTATACAACGCGCTCCTATAGTTTACATTATAAAAATAAATGAAAAGCCCCCAGACTAGGGACAGGCTCCTTATAAATGAAATGCGCAGAGCGAGGGATGTTATAAAGTGCAATTAATATGATATCTATGAGAACTAGATCAAGTATCAATAAGTATGTGGTCTCAAATGAAAGGAGGAGATGACCTTTACACGATACTGCAATGAAATAAAGTAATTGCAGGGCGAGGGGGTGTTCAAAAATTCAGTTGAAAGATGAGAGGGCTGATATTTAGGGTACTAGACAAAATGCTGGTATGTGTTTGGTATCAGATGAATGGGAAATGTATTTTCTACACGGTAGTACAACAAATATAGTAGTTGTAGGACTAGTTCCTCTGCTGGCGTGGTTCAAATACTGCACAGTTTATTACTATGCAGTAACACAAGAAACTGTAGTAGTTGCATGGCGACGGGTTGTTGGAAAACGAAATTGGATGGTAAGTACTCAAATGTCCTGGGAACTGGAGGAAGTAGCCGTGTGTGTATAGTTGCAAATAAAAGGGAACTGTGTGTTCTATCTCTGTTGGATTATGCAACAATGCTAAAATGTTCTATAGGACCTCATTAGCTTTTTTTAAGGTATTGCCTAAGCTCAAGGGACACCCTATGATAAACACCGCAAAGCTGAGGTGGTGGGAAATTAGGGAAGAGGAGATTGGAAATTTTAACCTGACAAATGTTGCAAGTGAAAGTACAATCTTGTCAAGAGAGCTTCAAGAGTAATACAGCAAAAGTTCGTAAATTTTTAAGATATTCCTATGGCAGCTAGAACATCCAACAACATCTCCTATGAAGTAGTCGTGAACCGAGTCATTATGCTCCAAGCATTTCTGCATAATTTCTTCTATGTTAAAGATTTGATCAATCTTCGATTTTTCTTTCCTTAAGCCAGATTGATATTTTTACCAGAATCTCTTATGATCTCTGACGTCTAGGGATAATAAGTGACAGGATTTTGTATGCATCACTTAGAAAGGAATTCCATCATAAATGATATATAAAGTTCTGTATAGTTTTTTAAAACAGAAACAATAATATATTCATGTCTTTACAAATACGGTTGAAAATGAAGTTGGCTAGACGCTAGAATGAGGAGAATATATTCGATACTTTTATGGACTCCTGTGTAATTTCAATTCACAAAAAGAAAACCATATGCTAAATGCAGCGTACAAAATCTCATGCCATACATGGACGGGACTCTAGACGAATATTTGAGTATAATTGCTACACAGTTGCCCTAGATCAGGTTCTGGTCTGGTCTGGTCTGGAGTTGTTTGGAAAGAAGAAAGAAAGTAACGCTCGCACGTACCAGTTCGGGTTCCCCTGTCAAGCCAGTTCAGATACTAAGCAGAGCTATTGGAAATTCTGAGATCTCTATAGTTAGGTAGCTCTGGATTATATAAATTTTATTACAATTCCTGTTGTAAATTATAATTACAAGAAAAATTTCAAGAGTTTATTTGCCGCAATTTGGATTTAAATCGTGGTCCTCTCGGTATTTTTCTCTACTATCTATATCGGTTGCATAAGTTATCTGAGACATAAGAATGGAACCAAAATGTCCGTTACAACTTCAGGACAAGAAGGTTGGTAAATGGACGGCAAGCGAAGCAGAACTGTTGGCAGTAGAACACCTCCATCCACCATTATTGCATTTGAAACAGGAATACCACAATATAAGCAAGCAAACAAAAAACAGTGAGCTTTTACTGCGTTACCTTCGAAGGATTTACACTTATGTTCCGTGTCTTACATAACACTTCGAATAAGTTGGAGGTAATCTAAGGACTCTGAATAGTTGTTGCCCTATAAGTAACGCTTTTTGCTTTTGATTTCTACAGGATATGAAATTAATCCAACCAATTCCTTTAATGCACTTCAAATCATCGAAAAAAACCACCTGTTCTAGATGCGGACTTAGGCAAAATTTCGCCCTGCTGAACTAGAATTTTGAATGTGTGAACCTCTTGAAATATCCTGAAATATATTGCACAGGCCATGCCTGCAATAAGGTCGCTATTTAGATTGTACTACCTTACCTCAAGTAAAAGGAGAGTGTAGCCGAGCGGTAGACAGGCTTTTTTATCATATATTTCGGAAAGTTGGTCTTAGCAGGGCAGAGTGGAGTCCCAGTTAGAAATTATGGAAATAGCTAAGGAATGAACAGTGAATTGTAAAAAGTTGTAGTCCATTGTGTAGAATTTGGCAGACTTAAATGACTAGATCTTGTGTTCACAGTGCATAACCACACACTGTCTAAGGCTGTTCTGGATAGAATGCCTGTAAATAATCAGAGATGTACGAAACCCCGCACACGATCAGTTAGAGAAGTGAAAGAACCTTTCAAGTCTTGCATGTCATTAATTGCTTTTTAGGATCAGAGATGAATGCATTCCCTGGAAGTATCTGTTGCTTGTATTAAAAAAAATAGATTAGATTTTGGGAACGACACAGGGCAGGGCAAGAAAATAAGTTAACATTTCCGACTCCTAATGCAACAGCCACGAGTTTGATTCCAAGTCGTAGTATGTAATCGCCCTTGACGTCTATTCGGTCAAACCATGGGTAAATGACTATAACAAAAGGAATCCCTTCTGTTCCTACCTAATTTTTTATGATTACAAATAAAATTGCTGAAGTTTTTTTACTAGGGTGTGCTAGAATATTAAAGGAATATACATTAAGACATTGATTACTGCATTCCGCATAAAAGCTTTCGTGAGAGAATTCCGTGTTAAAATGCCTCCGTCGTGAGAGAGCTTTCAAATTCCGGTCACAGTAACCGGCACGACGGTCAACGTGTACGTAATATATGGAAAATGAAATAAGAATATCAGGGATTGGACGAAAAAATGGAGTCTTCCATTGTAACAACATTCTCCTAATTAGAGACTGTAATGTCTCAGGAAAATAATAGAGACCACGGCTCTAGTAGGCAGTGAGAAACAACATCAGTTCTTCGGCTAGTGCAATGTACCAAAGTTAGAATGCAAACACTAACAATTTTGATGGTTTCGAGGATGCAAATTAAGGCAATGATTTGATAAATCAGGTAATTTTAGCGCAATGCATTCCTCATAATGTTATATAATAATTGTTCTTGATTTGACTATAAGCAACCTATGAACTATAATAGTTTTCTTAAGTTTACCTCCTCACGGACAACTTTAACCAGCGAATGAGTGGTATCGACTTGTAGAAGACCCAATTACGTACTGGGTCATGTCATGTATGCCATGGTCTTGTTATACCTCTCGTACACATTTACATTATTAAGGTAAGGATATTCAACGACCCCTCTAAACCTCACAAGACGACAATATTTTCAGTTATAAATACTTCTGCACAAAACGACCGTCACCTATTATTATCCCACTTTCCTAGCTGAATAGGAAAGTAGTTGATATCAAGACGAAAATAACGAAGCATCGCCAGCATTACCGTCACCACCTCAGCATAATAACATAAACATGCAAAGGGAAGGGGAAATATTTCGTACCAAACAAACATTCTGCTAAATGGGTTTACCGTTCCCAAGGAATATTCCGGAGAAATTGTATAGAGAAAGAAGGTCTACGCCTAATTTCAGCTCAATATTTGCATGTCTTGTTGACTCGATTTCTATGTGCAGTGACTGTAATGTAAAAATTTCCATTCTCCAGGAGGAAAAGTGCTAAATGTAACGGCTTGGCAGAAAACAAATGAGGAAACTGAAACAATTTGTGTAGAGTGAAGGAGAGCACACTTGATGACGTCTACAACTTCTACTTTTCACCTGAAATGAGATCGTCCGTATAATACCTGACTCCGTAGATATACACAAGGAAATGCTTGTATAATTGAAATAGTATAATATTTCTCAGGGTAGCAATGATTTTGGAGTTGTTCGACTACTCTGCTCAACTGAACAGAAAATGGAAACATGGAAACGCAACTACAAAGTGCACTTCACGTCTTGAGAAACTGAAACTAAAATTGAAATAAAAGAGGTCGTTTCCTTGGAGGCAAGTTCTTTAGAATCAATCGAGAAATTTCTTACGCCTGAACAAATATGTCTAATGTAAAAAATATCGTACTGGAAATCTGTATAGGTAACTTTCATAGAAATGGAGGAGAAATCAATTAGAATTGCAGGTAACTGCAGTTTTTGAATGTCCCTTATTAAAATATCTTTTGTTTTCTGCTTCTAATCACGTCGAAAATTTTAATTGGATCCAAGAACTATCGACATTAAATTTCAACTTTTTTCTCAAATACGAAAACTGAGTTAACAATCCTTAAGAAATTTATTCATTTTTAATTTGTTATAGTCTTTTCCAATTAAAAGTTTATATTCTTGGTAGAAATTGCTAATTGCATTTGTACTCAACGCTATACAAAAATACTTCAACACTTTCAAAGTGTTTTTATTAATCAAGAACGCCGTTCAGCATTTCGAAAATATTTATTTTATATTTATGGCTTATAATTAAAAAACTATACGATTGAGTTACAATACTCCATAATCATGTGAAAACTCTGACATAACAATATAATAGATTTTCAAACAAATTCGAGAGTATCACTTAACTAATCTCAGCTGGAGTGGTGAAATTTTTTCTCTAGAAAAGTTATATTACAACCTTTAACAAATCAGACTTTAGGATTAATTTATTGACGAACTATACTCTATCCCAGAATTATTGTCAGTACAGCGTTTATGGGGAGCTACGTTGCAGCCATTATATGCATTTTACCCAATTTCCATTCTTACCAAATCAAATGCAAGTCACGGAATAAATCGCACGGAATGACACTTAAAATGTGTCACTGGCAGCACTGTTATTTTCCATCGAAAGCAAATTAATAATAAAACAGATGGGGACATGGTTAAAAGCGGACATCAAATTCAAAAGAAAAATGGAAAGAGAATGCATATAAAAGGACGATAATAACCGATTGTCTCTAGCAAGTAACCGAATCCACTAGTAGCCGTTCATGGAACGATAGAACTAGACTTCGACACAAAAAAAAACAAATGAACAGAAAAAAACAAAGAGATCAAATGAGCGACAAGCCAAAACACAGCGTTACCATTTTACACTAATGGTTAATATGTTTGTTTTTCTCAATGGTACTGAATGCTTCCTTTATAAATACCAAAAATTTAAAATACTTTCCATTCTTTCTTTTGTTTTTATTGTACTCCTAATTCTTTCCTGTCAAATAAATCAATTTCTTTGAATTTACGAAAAAAATCGCTTATCCGAGCAACAATTGTGTGCCAAATTTAATCCAAATGCGTGCAGCGGTTTTTGCGTGATTGAGTAACAAACGTCCAAAAATAAAAATTTTCACATTTATAATATTAGTAGGACACGTTAACTATGCTTTATATTTGTATTTGTATCTTATTTAAATTTTATATCGAAAACAAAAGTTTAAGAAAGGCTTTTTCCGTTTTTAGGGTAGACCTCAATGGTATAGTGTGGCTTGGCCCTAACACACAAAAAGAATATTTTACACGACGGGAAAATTATATTCCCCTTATTTTTGTTCTGACGGAAATATTTTAGAACACCAATGTATGTACAATGTATCAACAGATGATAAACAAAAATTTGCATCGTACTCCGATAGGGACTAATACAGAAATAAATTAATCCTTTAGTACATACCACGAGTTAAGAATTATAGCCCATTTACACTATGCCATCAGCTGATCAAGCTACGTCACCGCCCGGACGATCTTATAAATAGAATGCAGAGTCCTTTGCTCATAGACTCCAGACGTTCTCAGACTTTTTCTTTTGAGATTCACTCTAATCTATATATTAATTATACAAAGAAAGTTTCTGATTCCGTATTTCAGCCACTTTTTTTATATAGAGTTTCATCGAGCTTTTCTTGAAATTTTATAATGGCAACACTGATCCGCATCAGTTCGGGGTTGTGTTCATTACTTTGGGTTTGCGTTTCTGGGTAACTTTGGTGTTAAGTGCGGTGTTTGCCACCGATAAGTATGCTATACATGGATTTATTCGTATTTTTTTCATTTAATTATTCTGCAGGGGACACCTCTGAAAAAACGCGCTTTAAAATTTAAGGTGCAAATTGAGGGAACATGTAAAAACGTTATGTCACTCATATACCTTCAATTTGGGCAATTGCACAGGGATCTCCTAGTAATAATAATAATAACTTTTTTTTATTCTAAAATACCTGAAGCATAAATAACATGCCGCATAGATTTGCAATCCAGGCAATTGGAAACGACACCAATTTTAACTAAGTTTTTTTCTACTTTACTTCCGCAGCAGCGACACCATCTGTTAATGAATAAATGCTCTCATCAATGAAAATTGCTGTAATATTTTCATTAATGATATCACTCGTGTGACCTCATCCGCTAAGATTCACCTTTATGCTGATGACGTACAGGTTTATTCTGCGGTTAATCCTAATAGACTTAACGAAAATATTGTCTTGATTAATCTCGACCTGGAAGCTATATTTCTATGGTCAGTCTCAAACGACTTGAAAATCAACCCATCTAAGTCCCAAGCTATCGCAATATATAAATCTTCTTTTGATGTATCCCGTCTACTCCCAATTTCTCTTAACTCGATCAATATTCCTTTGGTATCTAAGGCTAAGGGTCTCGGTGTCATCATAACCTGGAATGGTCATATTAATTCGGTGGTGGGTCGCATGGCATTAGACATCTGAAGCTGTCCGTTGACTTCATACCTCGGATTATTCACTTGAGACTGGTTAAATGTTTAATCCTTCCCATCATAACCTACTGGATTCAGTGTCCGAAAGAAAGTTGACGGTGGCTTTTAACTCTGCCGTTAGATGTATATTCAAGCTAAGTAGGTATGACCGCTTTTCTGACCCTGTTGTGAAGGTATTGGGATGTCCACTTTTAGTATTTCTCAAGATTGATGTAATGACTTTCCTTTTCAGATTATTGCTTACAAGGTCTCCCGGATATCTTTGCTCAAAAATCCCTCGTCACAAATATTTGCAATGCGGTGCTATGTTCTTCATCAGTGCAGCTAAAATCTGTGTGCGCTTTCCGATTCAGGCTCATCAATAATCTTGGCATTGATTCTTGACTTGATCATGTGACATGTGTTTTCTCTCTTCATTTCTCTTCTTTATGTTCTTTCTCTTTTTCTTTCATTTCTTTCACTAAATTTATAAAGTCAAAATAATTTCCTTGAGGCTATGCATTACTTAAAAGTCAATACCTTACTTTGTACAATTGCTTAAATAAATTGAATTGATTGATTGATTGATTGAAAGATATTCCCTTATATTATTACATAAAGTGTCATAGTGTAATAATCCATTTTCTTCATTATATGGGAATCAGTGACTTCACTGATTACAAAATATTCAACCTTCATCGGTGAAATATGCTTTCCTTCATTGATGTTTTCATGTGTCATTCATCCCCTTATAGATTTTTTAATATTGGTAGAAAAAGGTTTTTTTAAAGAAATGAAAGTACTTATATTGAAAGACAGAAATACCAACCTTTTTAAGTCACAAACAAAAACATCACAAATTATTTTTAAAGTTCACAGTCCATATACCTGCTCACTAAAGCTCTGACCATGCTAAGTAAAGCACGTATTACTTCTTTATTACTACGTGGATAACGTTTTCATTGATTACATTTTCGTCATATTCGTCGATGTAGTCATATTATATGAGATTTTCATAAATTCATATTCTCCGTTGGGTCTTTACTACATGAAAGCAAAGAGCTTCTGATGAGGAGATTCATTAAACATCCCAACAGCGACACCATCGGTAAATGAATGAATGATCTTATCAGTGAAGTTGTCTATAATAGTTACACTTTGATTGAAGTCATCAGTTATGTTTATATTGGAATGTAATAGAGTGGTAGCCATAGTACCTACTCTGTGCATTACGTGGTAATCAATGATTTCATTGATTGCAGAATATGTATTTTTTTTAGTGCAATAAGCTTTTCCTTGTTGTTTTACTTTCTGTATTATTTCTGAATGATCTTTTCATCGATTACATTTTTGTGATTTGATTGATGTAGTCATAAATAAAATTTTCATGAAATCGAATATTTATTGCTAGGATCCAGAGATCTATAAATACGGTATCTTCATTTTCACATATATTTTACATGACTTTTTATGTAGTGATGACTTCAGAGGCCAACAGATTAATTTCGTAGATCAAACGCGAAGAGTTTTGTTAGTTATGTTCGTTCGTTTAAGAAACAAGTCTAGTGTTTGTGCCTGGAAAAATTCTAGCACTCGAAAATCCAATTGTCTCCCAGGATTTTCCTTTTGAACTGTAATCTTAATAAGAGAACAGGATCCTTAATAAGATATTACTTACTACTCTCTTCTTACTATTATATCACTGCTTTCGCAATTTATCTGGAAGTGTGTTCTTTTTTAGAAAACCACAAATAAAAGTTGCTTTGCAGATTTACTTCTCAGTGGATGCGGGATAAATTGCACTGGAATATTTCTTAGAAAGTTGCATGCTAAAAGTTGTTCATTAACTTGCCACATTTGTCAAGTTAAATAACTCCTCTTCGCCAAAATTTCCTTAAGCTTGAGCTGTGTTGTGCGCAACAACATGAAAAAAAACCTTGAGTAAAATAATCTAGTTTGATAAATTTTGTTTTGTAAAATTTATAAATCGGAAATCGATGGAAATTTCTTTAGGATTGCACATAAACATTTTATTGCACCTGCATACTGCAAAGAGCAAGGATCCTGTTACAGAATATCGCTGCCTAAGTATTTGACGGTACAGCAGCGCTAATAAGTGTAATTTATAACACCACCTTTGAAACTGATGCTATGTAAAACCACTGTATTTTGTTTACGTTGCCAGTACTAGAGAGTTAATGTATATTACCATACGTAGTTAATATTAATTATTATTAATTTTCGTCTAGTTTTCAAAAGCCTTCATAAAATAGCCAAACTACCCAAGCTGCTCTTCATGTATTTATCCGCACCACCATCACAGCCGTTTAGTCCTGATTAAAATGGTAACTTTGCTTACAGGTGCTGAAACCTAATGGAAAACTCCAGCAAATGAAATACTGACTCTTTTTAATCCATCCATTTGCCAGGACCTAAATTGAAGAAAATTGAATTTTTAGCAGATTCATTAATTATTAAAACGAGGATTTATATAAAACATGCTAAGGGATTGAACAGAAAAAATGGACCTAGATATAGTCTCTGAACATGTGGATGCATATGTACTTATCTGTATGCACTGTGTGCAGTGTAACTAATCCATGGGCTGCAGTTATAATCCATCCTGTCTGTTTCCTTCCTGTGTGCATTTTAAACTATGGTTGAACATTCAAAAACTTGTGTGACAATCGTATTGTTGCACATGCATGGATATATTTTGGGAACTTTTCCTGTGCTCCAGAATCAGCATAAAATTATTCCTCATACCGGAGTAACCGTATGCTAAACTTTATTTGGAGCTTAGGGGAAAATTCTAGTATTCCGACATCTGCATTTGTGGTTAAACTATGCTTTTCTCTGTAGACGATAACAATTTTCCTTATTTCCGTTTCGGGAATTAAATGAAAGCCCCGGTGAAATTATGGCATTATACAAGTCCAATTTCGCAGGGTAAAGTGCCCAGTTTACATCGTCCACTCACCTGTTTACTCAGCCGCATCAATGGAATCTCTCTAAACTTAGATCACACTAATTTTGACCACTTCCAGCTGAAGCTCTATATTATACACTCTCCGGTCAAAAATCATATTTTAATTTAGGTCGTGGTTATGCATTACAAATGATCAACAATCGACCAAAAAGTTTTGGTAAGGTCCAATACCAAAGGGACCTTAATTATTCATCAGAACCTCTGAGGAAATTTAGATAAGCTCCATTGTTTTATTGATGTTCACTTTGTGATTTGTTCCTTTAGAACTTTCGTGCCTTTAAGCGCTCAGAAGTGAGAAATTTCCAGTCCCTTTAATGTTCTAAAGTTTTATAGAATCAGACATGCAAATGTGCAGTAACATAACAAAATAAAATATGATGTATACTTCAGAGTGTTACACTAACACAAAAGTAATACAACCTGGCAATAAGTTTTCGATTAATATCCATTCGAATTGTTCGCCATATGTTTTGAGGTCGTAGAAAAAGGAAGCAACGAGAGTTCCTTGGTCTGCAAAAACTTTTACGACTCGAAATAAAGCAACATTCAACTAACTTTGATAACTGAAAACTTCAAAAATTCAACAACGAATGAATACAAGACGAGTGGAGTTGAATCTGGAGATTTTAGCGATCTACACATTATTTTCAGTTTTCAGCTTTATTTCTCAAAAGTTGGCTATTTTTGTGTAAATCAACGAGACCCGTCCGTCTGGTTCGGGGGTGAATCATCTTCGTGCACGAGTACCAAGATTCTAAGCACTGATGAAAACTCAAGGGGAAATTTCCCATTTTGAGGGATATTTCGCATTTTACGAGGAGTTTCAGTTGTTTAAAGGAAAAAGGGAGACACGGAAAAAATGGAAATTCTGTATTATACGACTAAGGTAAAAACTGCCCTAAAACAGTGATTTTGAATGTGTATTATAACTTGGTGTAGACAGGGTGTGCCGGTTGGAGATGCTAATTCTCTAAAAAAAATATATGTTAGCTTGGTCCATCTGCCATGCCTACTCATATATGGCGTCTTAAAGAAATTGTGTCCGGATAAGTATCCGCAAGTATATTGTAAACCATAACTTCGAAACCATTGGACCTACGGAAACCTAATTGATCCTGTTTCGCAGTTATGTAATTAATAGGCCTTTATTTAAGTATCAAGTTTATTTATGTGGATGTTTCCACTCAACAAAGATTGCCTTTCAAATATGCAAAATTTTCCTTTTTTCAATAAATTTTAACAAAAATTGCATTTTCCTCGAAAATTTCGCTGATTATTTTTTATATTTTTACTTAAAAGAATTATTTATTATGTGTCCTACTAATCCTCCATACAAAGTTGGTACCTAGATGTTACCCTTTTCCGAAGAGATTTGCTTAAAAAGGTAGCTAATCTATTTTTTAAAGTGATTATTTCAACACCTGGCCCACCTAATGACTAAAAAACACAAACATTGTTGTATTTCGAAATTATTTAATTGTTTTCGTATTAAGGGGTACCATTTTTAACATACAGTAAAAGCGATCAAATTAAACCCTTTCTGACTGGATATAAGTAAGAATGTATAAAGCGACGCCCCTGCTGTATTTTGACGGGTTTTTTATCGAGGTTTTCGATCATAGACTTTTTAAAAGTGTTTCTCAAATAAAGAAGGTGTTTGAAGATATGATTCACCTCTCTGACGACGAATATAGTGAAATTCATTACTTGTATGGATGGATTATGTAATGGCAATGATTTTATTTCCCGAATGGAGTATCGACGTGGATTTCTGTCAGGCCGGAAGATCTCGGTAAAAGTTCCTGTACAGTTGTTGAGTGCACTCAACATGTTAAGGATGAAGTTTTGTGCAATGTGGAACTTGTAGAATTTGTGTGTATTTATGTGAAACAATGGGCTTTATCTCACAAATCAAAGCATCTCATTTTCAAATTTCCCATCAATTGTAAGTGACAATCTATTCGACTTGTAATTGTCGCCTCTATGTATGTTTGGAAATATTTGCGTCAAAAATTCGATGTTGAGGAAAACCAAAGTCGCGCAATCAAAGCATTACCATCACATAATCTACATACGTCACGAAAATCAGCATATTCGTCGTCAGACAGGTGAACCATATTTTTAAATACCTTCTTTCTTTCAAGAGCACTTCAAAATACTTTAGTTTCGGAAACCTCAATAAAAAAAGTAAAAATACGGCAGATTCGTCCCTTTATAAATACCAGTTTCATAAAATCATTATCCTATCGTAATGCCATCTACAACTTAGTTCAGCTGAGTATTTTCTCAAAAAGATGCTGCAAAAGGAAGCTGAGTTTTTTGTATTAGTATCTTTACCTACCTTTTTCTTGCCATGTAGATAAATGTATTTTATTTTATTATTAACTTAATTAATTGATTTGTGGGAAATTTTCTCCAAAAGTGGGAAATTTTCAGCACTAAAAATGGAATTTAATCTTTAAAGAGTTTTCAACACTGATTCTAAGTTAGAGTTTTGTATGCAAAGTGATTCTCACTTCAAGTGCATCTACAATTGACTTAAATATTACTTTGACCAACGAAACGCAGAATGTTATTCAGTTCTCTCTATTTATTTTTGATGAAAGTTCATAAGATATAATTGCTACCCAGCTTTACAATAAACCCCAATAGGATCATGGGAAAAATATTCAACTTACACAAGTAATGTCTTAGTTGGCTCATCATGGCAGAACAAAATGGTCATTTCATATAAAATAGTTCATAAAAATTTCAAATATATTTTTCATTATATTCAGGGTATTCTTCAGTTGCTCAAAATTTATGGAAATCCAGATATACCATTGCATTGTAATCAGAGCTCGCTGGTAAGTATTTTACTAAATTTTCAGAAATCTGTAGCATACTTGAAAATAATATGACAATATATGATATTAAATCTTAAAAAACTTTTAGATATTCCATATTTTTAAATGTTAACTTTGTTGAATGTTGATTTATCGATGTCTCCGAAGCGGGCGGGGGTGGTGTGTTGGTGGCGTGCAGGGACAACTTGGATTGCACCATCGTAACGCTTCCCTCCATCTCAACCAACCATAACGTAGAGCTTGTGGCTCTTAAAATATCCTTTCCTGGACAAAACTTATATCTTTCTTGTTGCTATATTCCACCTAATGTGTTTAATCTCTTAGACGAGGATGGTCGGAGTCCTTTTGATATCCTAGTATTGTATTTGAATCATATTTATGGTTTGATGAGTCCTGCAGATGAAATTATTCTCTTAGGTGACTTTAATTTACCCAACGTTGAATGGGTATACAATGTTGATGACGATGACTGGCTCCCCAATGGCAGCCTCTCAACTAGAGAATTCCAGTTTCTTCCGTGGGTTTACACCAGCTGAGTAACGTCAGGAACGATTTGGGGAGACAGTTAGATCTCATTTTTTCCTCTGACGGAGTAATGAAGAGGATTTCTTTTTTAATTTTAAAAAGGCAGACCTTGCGGATTTGTCGAATAGAATTGCATCTATCGACTTTACAACCCTACTTTGCAATAGTGACGTTAACGCGGACGTTAGCACATTTCATGTCAAGATGTTTGAAGTGTTTACCTCCTGTATTCTCTTTGAGCGTCGGAGAGCTCCTTCAGCCTCGCCTCCGTGCTATGATGTCAAGCATCCAATAAAAAACAATGTTTGGGGATGCTTTTCGAAACACGGTTTTGGCTGCTTGGAGCTCTTTACCGAGAATTTGGACAGTAAGAAGATGGTCAAAATTTGTCAGCGTGCTCTCCTAAAATCAGTGAGGAAGATGTTTGGACCCAACTATGATGATTGGATCTTACAAGAGGATAACGATCCCAAACATCGGAGTCGACTGTGCAGGATCTGGAAAGCAAAAAATAACATAACAACGTTGGACTGGCCATTTCAATCCCCAGATGCCAATTCAATTGAGAATGTGTGGGGCATAAATAAGAGCCAACTCGCTAGAAGGCCTGTGTACAATCTCAAGCAGCTAATACGGGTGATTTCGGAAGATATGGCGTTCGCTGTCAATTGAATATGGGGAAATACTCGTCGAAAGCATGCCCAGAAGATGCCGCGCTGTTCTCGATAGTGGCGGGGACTACACAATTTATTAGTTGATTGCGTCGTAGCACTTTCAATATACTTGATCGACCGAGGGAATTACTGAGCTCAGTTAAGAATCCAATGCGTAGCCCACGTTGCGCAAGATTACTGGCCTTTACTTTTCCAATCTCCGAACGTCTCCTTTTTTCAATGTCAGCCGCATGATAGCTCTTCCTCAACTTAAAACAAAGCTACCATACCCATCCGCCTCCAAATTGAGGATCTTCAAGCGACCAGAAATCAATAGATTGAAGATTGAAGAACTTCTAACTTTTGAGTCAGGCCAACCACACCAGGGGACATCGCTATAGTTAAGTCACCAAGAATGAGAACAGTATCGAAGGCTTTTCTATTTTTTCTACGTAACCTGAGAGTTTTCGAGGACTCAGACTAAGAGGAAAGATATAAAATCCACGAATATAACCGTTACGCTTTTTAGGCATCTGGTAGAAGTACTCGTTCAGCGCCTCTCACTACCGCCGCTGGTTACGTTAGAACTTCAACCTATGCGTATAATTTTGTGCTAAAAATCTTCCTTTTTAGTCTCTCATATTTAGGTCATAGCTCGATGTGAGATGAAAGCAGCACAGCACACTGGACCAGTGATACTTCTTCTGATAAGGCAGAGTCTTGGCATTTGCAACGATAGAATCTTTTCCCCACACCTTCACCTTCTTCGTTTCTTCTTCCACCTCTGAAGTGGAGCTCAGTTTGTCTTCTGTGGCGTTTTTTCTGATAAAAAGTGGTTTGCAGTAGGTACGTTCTTGGAACAAATACTTTTTATGCAATGTCGTTCACAGATCTAGGAAATCTGAACTTTGCAGTTTGTTTTCTTTTGCAATATCCACCTTTAGCTTTTTTGATGTCAGTTAGTACTTGTACATCCAGTCTGATGATAAGCATAACACTTAGCAGCAGTTATTATGTTAACTGTTGTCTTTACCCTTGCAATTCGACTAAAATTGAGGAAGGAATTTTATGACCATCCTTTAGGACCTTAAAAAATTCATACTGCAAACCCCTTACATATTCCGTCTTCTGCCTTCTAATCAGTGTTGGAAATTTTATGGCATAAACTGTTCCAAAAAATATTTAAAGCTCCTTCGTCAGAAGCGATAGGTGGATACGGGGCAACATAATTCTTCCCGGTTTTAATGCTTCTAGCTACGGCATTGGCTATCTCCCTGCTTGTGGGCTGCGTTAGTTGTTTTTAATAACATTGAGGCCGTTCCATTTCCCATTAAGCCAATAAAGAAAATGAAGCATCCAATATGGTAGTCAATATGCAGATATTATCCACAGCTCATGCGGTGTACTACAAAGTTTACTTATAAAGTGCTTTAAAAAATGTACCAAAAATCGAACCCTGCGGAACACCAGATTGAATCTATCTTGATAGTCTGAATGTGATTGCTTAGGAACTCTGATGCAGAGTTTAAACGCCGAGGACCTGGAAGAAAAATGCTGTCCCAACTTTGGCAATAGATTCAAAAACCTCACCAAAGTAAAACAGTGAAGAGCTGCTGCCGAGTCCCTGACCAAATGTTCAAAGAATTAAGGTTCTGTACATTGTCATTTGTTTCAACATAACTCCCTCTGACGCCTGTTATAATACGCAAGAACATAAGTGTCTAACATGATACAAAGGTCTGTTGTTGTAATACGCCAGCAATTCGTTGCCAATTAAGTCCTTTCGATTTGCTCCTTTGTTTGGGCTTATTTAGCATATTTCGTATTCATTGCATATTCGATCACAAAATTGTTTAATAGTCGTAAGCTTCAGACAAAGCTTGTCTGCACCATGTCATATCCTGAAACCTCTACCGTTGAGTGGGGGGTAACTTTATAATTTTCGCCACTAATAAAATCGTTCAAATACAACACATAAGCTCACCTATCAAATGCTCCACATTAGCAAGTCGATCAATATAAACGGGACTGTGTTAAATTTCTGTAAATACGGGTCAATTTATCTCTACATATCACAGCAGTATCTACTGTATATGTTTGTATGCTTTTGTGTTAAAATACTTACAACAAATGTTTGCATCATAGCGCTTTGACTCGAAATCATGAAACCATTACGCCTCATGCTATATCGAATTTCTGCGTATGTACATCTTGGTGTCTCTGAACCAAATAAATCTTTATCTCAACATGTCTGATTTACATGAGATGTTCATATTAAATATTTAACAGTACAAGATATTTGGTACGCATGTATCCATGAAATGCTCCGGGTTGTATTCATATCTCATGGGAAATTTTAATTTCATGTCATCTCCTGGCCTTACTTATTCAGATCAAGAAGCACTTAAGCGTATAATTTGCAAGTTTATTTAAAAAAGGGGAAAATTTCATTTGTTTAATAAAAAAAAAAGTTATTTAGTCATTCTACTTTTTGCTTTTACTCTGTGATGTAATATGCACAGAAAATTTTTGAATTTCTGAGTAATAAATTTTATTAGCCGGCTAAAAAGGGAAAAGAAAGGTCGCAACAGCAACATTGTCTGTATCAATATAAATCTACAATATGCATGAGAACCAAATAACATCATTGCGACAATACTTTTTAAAAAGAGACCTATACTCTTCAGAAGGCACTACCCCAGATAAATGACAAAGCTGGCTCCTTTAGTACGAAATGATGGTGACGTTGAACGTTGACTGTATTGACGACGTAAAATTACAGAAAGCATATTACAAAGGACTATACAGCACCACCACCACATACACATAATTGCTGATGATTTTGTGAGGTAGGAAAGGGCTTGGAACACATTATAGCATATGCTCCATATATGCTTCAAATATTTGGTGGCCATCCATCAAATTTGGAAGAAAAAGGGACCTAGTGCCTCCTCCATTGAGAATTGGTATATAACATTAGAGAGTATATGACTAAAGCCTGTTGATAACCAGGAATCTGATCTATTTTGTAGAGACTAATTATTGATTTTGTATATCCGGAGTCTACTGTTTATAGAAAAGCCTTCATTTTAATAAAGCGTACTTCCAAAGTTGAGCTTTACTACAGAGTGTGGAAAAATTTAATCTAAAGGGCAATTTCCGTTTTCACGAGAACAACGGTTCCAAACAAACCTCTGAATTAGTGTAAACGTGATCGATTTGAAATTGCCCGCACCAAATTAAAACGCCGCTCAGTCACCGGATTTAAATTTCATTGAACATCTATGGTCTAAACTGGAGGAGGGAATCAGAAAACATCATATAAGCAACAAGGACCACCTTAAAAGGGTACTACAACAGCAAGGGACGCCATTTACTCTGAGTACACAAAAAAGTTGGTACGTTCAATACCAGCTCGTCTCAAGATGGCTTTAAAACAATTGGGCAATATACCACTAAATATTAGAAATAAGTTTTGAAAAATCATAAATTGCCACCATCGTGTTGAAAAATTGGATCTAATCATAATCTATCCAGGCTTGCCATGGGTTTACTCTCTAACTAACCAAATATTCGGTTTGCTACAACCCTAAATTTCTAGTCGAGGGCGTTGCGATTCGCTAACTGGAGATTAAATTATTTATTTTCTTATAAAGACAGCTGTCGTAGACTAAAATTCTACGAGAATCCTCGCAACCAGTGATGATTTGCTGTTTATGACATTGTAAATGATTTGTACAGAGAGTAGTGCAATCCAAATATTCTAATTTTAATAACCAACAATTGTACGATATCCTGTCGAAAATTTACACAATATTAAAAAAGGAGCATCTTACTTTTGAAAAGTTCCAAACAAAATAAAGGTATAGCGTCATGGACTCACTATAATAATAAATAGGAGTACTTTCGTTTCACTTCAAATACAAAATTCAGTAATAATAACATGTCTACTTCAGGGCTACTTTCCACATTGTATACAGATTGCAATTTTCCTGTATCTTCTTCTTTCCAATAGTTACATTTTCCTACCTGCAATGTATGATGAGGTGAAATTCATTTGGAATACTGAAATTACTTTATATATATCTATTCATACCTCACTCCCATATAAGCAGAAATTTTTTCCGATATCCAAGTTTCATCTAAAACAGCCAACAAGATTTTTCATGCACTGATCTCACATAGAATCCCACTAAAACTAAAGCGGATTACTATACAGTAAAATGGGGAAAAAGAGTAGCTTTCAGAATGATAGACGCGTGTTCCTAAAACAGGACAAAAGTAAATCTTAATCCGCTTTTAACGAGATATAATTACGACGACAGAGGCTGTGACAACACGAGGTACCAAAGAAATATAGTTTCCGGGAAAAAGTTAATTATTGCCTTCAAGGGGTTTAATGATGCGGTCAACAAGAGTAAGAGAGAATTCTTTCATTAATTCCACCTCCATCCCTTCAGTTTTTTTTCCTGTTTTCCAGCTGGACTTTATACCTGCGTTTCCTGTCTTTAGATTCATTTTGGAAGGGTTTCAGTTTTCTGTTTGTGTGGGCTTTCACTTGAAGCTGTTTTCATTAAATCTCTTACTACTTAAAGCTAAATAATCTTAGATAATAAGTTTTATCCACTATAAAGGACTGCTTCAGGAATAGAATTTAGAATTTAGACAGAACGAAGATAGGTATCAGTATGCGAAGCTTTATATTTCCTGCCAAGTAAAATGAGATCTCTAAGTCCTGCACAACGTTTAATGCTATTGGCTGTTCGGTACGAAATTATAATGAAAAACTCATTTTACTCAATAATGGCGAACTATTTCAATTGACTCGCGGAAATTCCTTTTCTTGAATTTTTATAAAAATGGTTTCCATTTACAAAAATTCATTTTCCCGCATTTCTGGCAAAAACCAGTCCGTATGATGGGTTTTTATGATATGGAGAAGGAGTACCACAACAACTTTTTAATCGTTAAATTGCATTTACATGTCCCCATATCTCGCTGCATTGTCCAGAATTATGTGCATCAAAAAATCCCCAATTGCATAAACTGCATAAATACCATATAGACTGCCCTATAGAGATATCACTGACGTATTCCAGCGTATCAACAATACTAAGGCTTCGATAGCCAGCTTACTATACTCTTGATATTGATGTCCACCGCAACCCAATCGAAGCATGCAGACTTTTGTTATCTTTCTGTGAACATTATTTATTCATTTAGAAAGGGTTTCCATGGAGAAGCTCTGTTAGAGAACCCCTGTCCAATCAATACTTTCACCCCGGTCGCCGATAAAGTTTTGTGGACAGGACTACAAGAGCTGGCGTTTTATATGTGATTGAAGGGTAGTTGCAGTACCAGGAAATTCAATCCTATTAAAGTTCAGTACATAAATTTCTTGATGAGAAGCATCGGATTGAATTGATTTCTGGAAGCGGAAATCATAAAATATTTCCCTCTAAAGTGGTAGTGATTTTAATGAAATGCATCTGATGCCACCAGAGAGGAAGAAAGTTTTGGTAATTACTCCTCTTTCTACAGCAAACGGTTGAAAACCAAAGGTAGTAAATGACATTTTTTATGAAATTTTCCCTTTGTACTTTACCCAGAGGAGACGAGGATGAAATAATACAGAGCATTAAAAACTCCAACTAATTTTACTTCACAAGATTTCTTTTCCTTTTTTCCGAAATAACTATAAAAGGCAGGGAAGTCGTTGTGGTGCAGAGCACAGCTTTGGCCAGAAAAAAGTGGAAAAGACAATAAGACTAGAGTCAAAGACTTCAATATACAAGTTTCGTAAACCGCGGTTAAACTGCATTCGTGGTGTTCAACTTAAGCAAGAATTATCGATTTTAGGATGTTAGATAAAATCAAAGTGATCGCAGTTGTTCTATGGACTGAGGGATTGCAATGATCTGCGTTTTCAAGAACCTAGCTTAAATTTTGATGGGAAAATTCATGTGATGTGGTTTGGAGAGACATACATCCAAGAAAGTGATGTAACTAATAAAAGTCAAAATTTTTTAACGTCGGTAGCTCAATGAATAAAGCGGTTGCTCATTGTATGACATTGGGGTAGTTCATGGTCCACTTTGTCGAAAAACACACTACTAAAATTCGTAGAGACCAAATCAATTCGTAGAGGTCGATAAACGGAAAAAGTAGATTTTTCTGCCCTCAACAGAATCTGGTGAACCATTGAAAACCAATCGACCGATCATAAATAAAGATTCATGTAAAGCAGATACCACCCCGGTCACCCCTTCTATGGTCGGTCCTGCTAATGCAACTAAACAATCAAGGGATAAAAACACAACGTTATGCTGATGACCTTGTGATTACCATCAGGGGAAAATTCGAGCTCTCGCTGTCCAAAAAATTGCAAGAGGCTCTACAATTTGTACAGCACTGGTGTGCCATGCATAGGCTGTCAAACCCCTGCAAGACAAAAATTGTACCTTTCACCAGGAGGACGACTAAGATGAGGTGCATAAACCAGCCCACATTCTTCGGGGAAATGGTACCATTACCCAGGGCCGCCAAATATCTCGGGGTAATTCTCGATGATAGACTAAACTGGAATCAGCATGTTGACAAAACTGTCCGAAAGGTCACGGCAGCTCTGTGGAACTGCAGAAGGCTGGCTAGAACAACATGGGAACTCAAACCAGGCATCATGATCTGGCTCTACAAATCAGTAGTGAGACCCATGGTCACCTATGCCTCAGCGGCTTGGTGGGTAAAGTCTACACAAAAGACAATCGATCTCATACTGAATAAGCTTCAGAGATTTGCATGTCTAAGTGTAACTGGTACCATGCGCACTACATCGACGGTGACTATGGAAGCATTACTGTGTTTACCGCCCTTTAGTAAAACTATTTAAAAGATGACGAAAGCGGTGATATACAGAGCCATGTCAGACGGAAGCGAGGATTGGAGATCCAAGAATCACATCTCCCTATCTGATGGGACAAAAACAAAGACAGTATTGAATATGGTGGCAGACAGAATGTTAACCAAATATAACTACTGTTTGCCCTTTATAGTCAGTATACCGAACAGGGAGGCCGTGGTTCCCAACCATGAAAAAGGAACTCTAAGCTGGTTTACGTATGGCTCTAAAACCGAAGAGGGGTCGGAGCAGGGATATATGGGGTCGCTCCCAAGATTAGGATACATCGAAGCCTAGGGAGATTTGCAACAATATTCCAGGCGGAGGTATATGCCATCTCCAGGTGCGCCGACGAAAAAACAGTTCATATGTTAGTGCTCAAGGTCAGTTCATGGCTTGTAGTTTCGAAGATTTTGGGGTCTAACAGGTATTGACAGGGTTTATCCGCTTTGC
>QYTT01086662.1:56626-67818 GCA_006980735.1 Dasypogon diadema
CGTATTTGATGAGTCATTATTTGCTAATCGTAACATGTGTAGCTGCAAAGTTCTGAATGCTCATTTGCATATAATTCCCAGTACTTAATATTGCCTAATATTGACTCAATGTGGGTGCACAGAACTCAATCGCTGTGACTAAATCATGATAATTGCAATTTTACACGGGATTCAGTGCGGTTTTTTTGTGACTATATATAAGTACTCCAAAAGGAAATAACCTAGATTGCGATTTAAATCCTGATGAAGTAAGTACAAAGTTCCTCGGCCATAATTCAATTTCAGTAATCTGTCACGAACAAGATATTCTTAACACGTTCACGCCGGGGTGACCCACCGGTGGGTCACACTTGCTGTTCCGTGGGGCGGCGTGACCCACCGGTGGGTCACACTTGACTATTCCGTGGGGCGGAACCACTAGTGGGTCACGCTTAAAGTAATTAGTATCTCTCTTGGAATTGTTTTGTTGTTTATTTTTTTTCTTTCATGTATACAGTCATCTTATTCTTGGGTCGTAGTCTCTTTCATTTGGAATTTTTGGCAGAGTCGGCCTTCTTGTTATTAATGTTCGTTGGTTCGAACTCGCAACAGTGTCGCCCCGCCCCACAAAGCGTAACGAGATAAGACAGTCCCGCCTCATACGAAAAAACGTAGATATTCGCCCCGGCGCGGGCGTGAACGTGTTAATCTTGTTAATGTTGAGGACTTTCAGATTTCAGTGGGTAACTACTATTGAGGTACTTAATGCTGTTCGAAACATAAAGACAGACTATGTTGGCTTTGCAGGAACTAGCCCTAAATTTCTCACAATTCTGTCTCCTTATCTGACTTCACATTTTTCTAAACATTGGAAATAGTAATACCTATTCCAAAAAATTCCTCTACCAACGAATTCAGACCTATTAGCATTCTTTCTTATCTTTCAAAGGTGGTTGGGAAACTTATGTTTATGCAGATTTCGCAGTACATAAACTTATTAACATCAACCAATCAGAGTTCTGTGCTCTTCATAGTACTATCACGGCTTTTCCTAAGATATCAGAAGACTTGTGCCGATATCAGAAAACTTGCGCTATCAATAACGATGAATTCTCAAGTCTAGTACTCTTAGACATTTTCAAAACCTTTGATCTTATGAGTTATGAAATCCTCCGCAAAAAGCTAATTATAGTTAAGTTAGTACTCAATTATTTTAAAGTGCAATCTGTTAAATTCAACGGCATGATTTCTCTTCAGCTGAGTTTACTCTTTGGTGTCCCTCAGGTTTCTATCTTAGATCCGCTTTTGTTTTATTTATTCATTAACGACTTATCTTATCAGTTCAAGTACAGTAACCTACATCTGTATAGGGACGATTGGGCTTCGTGAGGATGCTGATTTTAGTAGATATTAACGATGATTTGATATCAGTCCACACGTTGGTTACGAAAACGTGCTTACGAACTTAATCTTGAACCCTGACAAATCGAAATGTCTTGTTATTTATAAATATTCATGGGATACCTCGTTGAGTCAGCTGGAAACTTGGGAGTAATATTAAACAGAACACTAAAGTGATTTCTTCCTTATCATAAATTGTAGATAATTGAGCTTGGAACCCATAATTGACCCGAGCTAGTTCTCGAACATGTCCAAATTATAGACAGGAAGTGAGTCAGTAGGCATTCCTGAAGTCGATCGTTTTTAGAACTGGGCTATTGGCCTTATGTGTATAAGTCTTTTGTATATTACAGAAAAGTCAACACCATAAATCAAATAGAGGGAAGTTAATAAATGAAGTTTCACAACAAACTATTTCATTTAAGATTTCCAATCAGGAACTCTTTTAGCATATCGTGAATAATGTAGAACAAGCAAATCTTATTTTACTATACAAGTTCTGAAGGATTTAGATTGTTGAAAGTGTTTGATTTTCTACTTTTATACTTTATGTGCGTTTGACTTTCAAGAGACTTCTACTTAGAATATTTTACATTTATGAAACATTCAACATTGCATTTATGCAGAAATGTTTCGAATTGCATGTCCCTGTAAAATAATCTTTAGAGAGCACTCATTGTGGAGCCCCTTTTTCAGTCGGCGGGTAAAAGGGCTGCAAACTGCAATTATGGTGCAGATAAATAGCTCAGTTGTAAGTAAATCACTCAACCAAATTGAAACATCTCTTCCCCCCTCCCCAAATAAACCACAGCACAATAAAATTGCACAATGAAATTCCACATTTCCTGGCGTAATCGAACCCCAAACGCAATATCAGAATTCCATAAAATTTAAAGGAATTCTTAGGCCGATAAAAAGTGTGTACACAGAACCAATCAATCAAACCTTTATCGGGTATTGCATTGTTTCGCAACTATCGCAGGCAATATAGCAATATTATGAGGGGTAAAATTGGAGACTCCTGACAATTGAATACCTATAAAAATATGCACTGGCAGCATGTCACTTTCATTCCCGGATTGAAAACGTTTTGTTTCCGTTCACTTTGCTCCAACGAACCATTCAGGTATGCATGAAATTATTGTAAGTCTGGATGAATGCATGTGGTAAGCAAAAAGATTTATCCGTAGATGGGGGAGCCGCTATAAAAGCGACGGAAGTGGGGCACTAGAATATGCAATTCTGCATATTGACATAAACTACAGCAATATTACATGCTATGCAGCCAGCGTTGATGGTGTGCACCTTCGATTGTGTAAAATTTCATGTATAGAAGTAGAAGGACTACCATTAATGGAATGTTTATGCTCATAACTCAATCAGCTTTACCATAGGACACATACACGAATACATACGTCGATGATTGCTTTGAAATCTCCACTGTCCCCTTTGATTTCAGTTCACTTGCTTTGCAAATGAATACCAGTTTTCAAATTAATCCCAGTTGGTAATTGTTATTTGTGTCAGCATGTTAACAACAGATGAGGATGTGAAGCCAATTTCAGTTACATTCATAATTTTGCTTGTAAAGGAGCAATCTTCCCTGGGTATATTCTTTTATGTAGGACGCCAAAGGGATGAGAAGATAATCCAAATATTTCCTGCAGAAAGGGGTATTCATTTCCTTTGTAAGTTTGTAGGATAAAACGGATCATACGGAGATTCAGACTGTTTCGAACAAGTAATGTACAATTGAAACTCTGTGAAATACAAACTGAATTGAATTGGACTTGTAAAGAAAGTCGTTCTCAAGGATTTGCCTTTTCAAATGTCAGTTAAAATAAATACTGATCCACAATCAGGTGTTCTTCATTACTTGCTATGGATCAATAAAAAATTAGGTTAAATTTCAATTAAATAAAGAAAATCGTCGGAAGTTCTTTTCCGTAATAAAACAAGTGAGAATTTCTGGTTCTTATCAAAGCCGTAGAGATTAACTTAAAGCTACTACCCACGTCGGTGGCCGAACGGGTTGAGGCACCCATCTGCAGATTTTCTCCTCTATTGGCGTGGGTTCAAATCCTACACCGGGCGGAGCGATATATCTGGGTACCAATGGTTGAGGCAATTCTACTGACGAGAGTTATACTTGCAAAGCCAGCAAGATTTGGACAGCAATTTCATGCCACAAATTGTGGCTCACTTGCAACATTTGTCAGGTTAACTTCCCAATCTTCGTCTTCCCCAATTTCCTTCCACTTAAGCTGTGCTGTGTCGCCTGCAAAATACTTCCAGTTTTAGATTCACACATTTTATATTTGATACTTTAAACCTCGTTGTTTTCTTTATTAAATTTCTTAAATAGGCAAGTGTCTAATTCTCTACATACCAGTTGCGCTATACTCAAATTTGTGGAGATTCCCTCCTAGATGGATTTCCAGTGTCCTCATGTCAGGTACTAGATTCTCAAGAAAGTCTAGTCTAAAAAAGTTAATAGAAAGTTACTTGAAAGCTATACTTGTTAAATTTCTAAAGAAATCATTGGCAACAACTTCATGCATATCATTACTACAGAAAAATCACCTATGCTTTCAACTCCTCAGCAGTGGGATAGCTTTAAGGGAGATTGCTGAATTCTATAAATTCTCCTATAAGATTGAGTGCAAGTTCGATAAAGTATAGCTCCCCAAATATACCCTTAATATTATTATTTATTTCAATTCTGGCTATAGTAAAAAAATATTAGACAATCTTAAATTTGCACAAAAATATTCAGTAGGGTCTGTCCAGGTAGCCTTGGATACCATCAGCATACAGATATAAATCGGCATCAACTAAAACAGTGTATCAGTCGTTAATGAAAAGGCAAAAGGGGAGGGGACCGAGTATAGAACCCTGTGGTATACCATTGGTAAGACCTAGGCAAAAAGAAAGGGACTTATTGACCCCAACAGTTTAGAAAATTATAAATTGATCTAAGCGCTGTAGATGAAAAACTAAAATGACTGCACAATAACATGTTATGATTTACAAAATCTAACGCCTTGCTAAAATCGAGGAATACAAGTACGCTCATATGTTCGGTATCAAGCGCGTCATTGATATCCGATACTTCTTTAAGCATAGCTGTCTCACAGCTGTGCTTTGATGGAAAGCAAGATTGCCAGCGCGATAAAAGTTTCCTTTCATTCGAAAACTCCATAATTTTAAAGTACATACATTTCTCCAAAATTTTCCCCGGGAAACACATTAAGCTGATGGATCGACAATCCTTTGGATCAGATGAACAATTCTAAAGTATAGGAGCAATAGTAGCTCACTTCCATAATGAAGGAAATTGATAAGGTGTTAGACAATAATTTATCATGTGGTCGATGCACGACAAAATGATGTTAAGGGAATGAGGAGGGATATTATTAGGGCCCATACCAGTAGATTAAATATCGTTGACGGCGGCTAAATTACCTCCTACAAAATGTAAAAGACTGTTATTGTTCTCACCACTGGTTTCTCCCTATTACTACTATCAGATTCCTGCATTGAGGTAAAAAAATTGTTGAAAATATCAGAATTCAGGTTATATTTAAGAGACTCTTTACCATGGACCCAGAATTAATGCAACGTCTTTCACAGTTTTTTCGGAAAGAGTTGAGGGTTGAACTTGGAACTTAGGTATCTTAGCCAAGTGTGTAGCAGAAATTATTTTATGGCGAATTTTCTTTACAGGGAAGAAAGTTTGGCAGTGTATGAAATCGTAGATCTCTTTGTTGTTCCTTGTAAGCAACTGGCCTACGGATTATTTCCATAAAGCAGGCAGAACAATCAGAGCCAGTTCTACATTGGCTAACAGAAGCATACTAGTCATATAGGTGTTTTACTAACATTTACTCTTATTGGGCTACCTTATCATCCTCCCCGACCTTCTTTCCAGGGCAGAGAGAAACACTGATCATATATACCGTCATAGTTAATACCAGCATAGGCTAGAGAAGTGTAAAGGGGAGGCAGCGTAGATTATAAAAATTAAGTCGTGGTCAAAGCCATAGGGTGGATTTATTTGATTCACAAATAAACGCAACGATCAGCTGTCAGGAAAAGGTCAAGTTGTTAAGAATTGAGCTTATTACAATATCATGGGTAGGAGTAATTGTTGGGCGTTGTTGGAAATTCTCCCTTTTCATGGAAATTTTTACTGCTAAAAGGTACGAAAAGTCCAAAGGGAATAATATTAGCTTGTTACACTGTTACACAAAAGCAAGAGAAAAATCAAAAAGTCCAAATATTTAAAAAAAATTGAAAGAAGTATCGTCAATAGGAGTGGTTTTTCATGCAAATTCAAACCTAAAACCAAATGGTAGTAGTAATCTCTTGGAAAGGTTTGAAGAAGATGGAGAGCAATTTTTGAAATCCATTATGATCATCAATAAAACCTGGGTTCACTACTTTATTCACAAGTTGAAATAGTTATCGAAAGTGGCGTCTCAACAAGTCTCAAAAACTGCATACGACATCCTCTGCTGCATGTCGCCCGAAGTGATTTCTACCTATTTGGAGGGCTTAAAATCGTTTTCGCCTTTCGAGACCCAAAATTTACAAACTTTTCCTACTTTAAAAAAGTGATTTCTTTAAATTCCAAGATGGCGGCATAAGAGTGGTGTTTTTGAAAGTCTTCCTCTTTGATGGGCATGAAAACCCCTCGTAGAAAAGATTTGAAAGGATAATCAGGTATTAGTTGTGAAGTTAACAAGTATGAGTATCACGTGAACCAGAACCAAAAGGATCGAGTCAGAAATAACAAAATGACGGCTATTCAAATTTGAAAGATCAATTTAATTTTTCCCCGAAATTTCGGGCTTCCTATATAAAAAATTCAATTATTGTCGAATCAACTTTGCTCTAGGTGTATTCTAAACGCGTTGATCTAAAAACTTGCTTACCTGACGTAGCGGTAAGTGCTGCGTTTTCGATTACTTTCAGTCCTGAGGAATTGTGCTTTGGGGTCAGTTGCCAGACAGTAGAGTTGAAACTTTCATTTGAGTTTTACGTGTGTTCACCAAGACGGAGTTGTGGTAATTCGTCTTGAGATAAATCTTCGTAAATACTTTTAATTGCCACTTGAACAGCCTCGAATAGTGACGAGATCTTTGATGAGTTTTTTTTGTGAAGGCGCTAGGAACAAGACCACCCCAACTTTCCTCCTGATTTTTGACATTACGTAGCCTTGTGGCCATTCATTTTTGGACGTATCGAACTCATTTCTTTTTCAAGGCGTCAAACTCGTCTCCATATGGATTGGTACCGAGGATACCTTTAACAGTTTTCGAGTATACGTCTTCAATATAGTATTGTATTGTAATTGATTCCATGTGTACTTTTCAAACGCTGAACATTCACTTTTGTCCCTCTTGTGGCATGAATCATACTCCGGTGGACCACGCTTTGCTCTTCAATATGACCATAAACTTGTGACTTTACAATCATGTCAATAATTTTATTGCTGTATTTGCCAATGCAATGAGTGCAGAATTCCGAAGACGAAATGTTCTGCCTGTTGTCCTGCTTCAGTATTTTTCCGGTTTTCTTCCTCTGTAACCTTTTTTATGTTCTCCTTAGAAACTATTAACTATGTCGTCGATAATCCCCGGCATGTGTTCATGAGAACACAAATGTGGTTTATGCCTTGAATCCCTACGCCTAACAATCTCAACATGAACACCAATTGCCGGCTAATTTCATATGTTCTTCCATAAATTTTTGGGCCCGGCAAGATTTGCACTGTACGGCAAGAACATTTCACTATGAGTTCGAATCCTACGCCAACTTCATTTCTTTTCCCAAATCTAAAATTTCCTGCATATTCTTTTCACTTCATTATGTAGTTCAGTCAATTTAGCAAACACCGTCAAAAAATGTAAAACGCAGTATCCGGCCATCGGATCAGTCGTCGATTCGAAATTTCCATTTGCTCGCAAATTTTTTGCAGAAGTACTCGTTAAAGACGTTTCAAGTTTCTGTGTCCTTTTGGATCCTTTACGTTCTGGTTTATTCCTGATGATCTTTAATCCTTTTTCATCTATTTTACAACTAAAGAGTCAAGTTTTCAAATCTAGAGCATAAGAAATCTTTCCTCTAATGATCCTGGTATATCCTGATTCTGTTTCTCCCCACCACTTTATTTATGTGTAAGCAAACATGAATTATGAGTCACCCTTTTCTGGGATCAAACAGTTTGCCATAAATTCAAAAAATAAATTTGTGTAGGAGGGGGTTTTTTTTTGGTGTAGTGCAAATTTTTACCAGTATTCTTGAAGGATTATCCTTCTGAAGGCGATATTTCTAGGAGATCAATGATCTCAATGATCAGGGTGGGCCCTTCAAACTTTCAAAGTATATAAGAAAAAAATTCTATTTTTTTGATCCCCTTAAATCCGATGTAGAAAAAATATGGTTAGAAAATAACGTGATAAGAAGTGTTCTGAAGTGGATATGTATGTAACAAAGTTTTTTTTTAAGAGGTCAAAGGTCACAGCTACCAGAACATTTGACAAAATGTATAAAAGGCTGTAAAGAGATTCTTTTAAAGATAACATGTAAAAGAAGTTATTTGAGAACAAAAAATTTTCCAAAAAAAATCAGTTGGGTCACATTTGAAGCACGTTATAGAATACTCTCAAAGATCCTATCAATTTGTCTCCATAGGGATGATAACTTTTTATACAACCAACATAGTCCGATTGAAAGAAACTTGCTGAAATAAATAGATTTGGGCGTAAAAACATTTCACTCCATTTCAATTGGTATTCAACTATAATACCAATGTTAGGAAAAGTTTTTAAGGGAAGGTTTTCGAGCCCGTTGAAAGATGCGATGAGATGAGACAACATTCACGTCTGGGAAATCACGCAACCATACATCCTGCAAACAGGATTCAGCTAAACTATTAAATTCCGTAATTTGTTTTGAAGTGGAGCAATGAGACATCCGTTTTCTGTTCTTCGGGATTTAAACCAATCTTTTGGTTCAAGTGCGCCCCGGTATATATTGTACTCAGTCAAATAATCTCTCCCTCTATCTTCCCTTTTCTACCATAACATATGATTATTTTATTTTAATTTTATGCGCCCACTTTGGCTTGAATAATTTGATCGTAATCTACTGCACAAAAAAATGAAATATTGCCCACATTTCGATGAAATTCAAAACTCGACCGATTAATTTTCACCGCTTTGGCTTATTGCAAATTCAACTAATATTGAAATATTTTCCACCAGCCTAATGATAATAATTAAAATTATACATTCCACAATTTACAAGGATAATGTTTGGTGGTTATAACTCGTCTTCTGCTATTATATTAATGGAGTGTCATTTGCAAACATTCGCGATTATTCGCCGTCATTTTGCGGCTTAAAACTCTCCACAGCGCGTTCAGATTTTATTTTCCCAGAATAGAATTTCAGAAAGCTTCAAAAGCCATCCATATTCCTTCCAAATTTGCCAGCTGTAGTACTTTATTTTCGCGACTAAACCATCCGAAACCCCTTTTGACGTTCCCATTGAAATAGATTAGCCTATAATACTTGACAAATCTTCCACGATGGTAAACACAGAATATCTGATTTGGCATCAATGGCGGAGATTTGAATGGCAGAACATAATACGGGCTGACAATTCCTTAAACAGAGCTCTCGTAAAAATGGAAATGACCTTCTATATTCCCTGAATAGTCTCTAAAGAACCTTATGGAGAGGTTGTTTCCACCATTTGTATCAGGGAGGTTTGTGAAACCGCAAACAACCAATGATATCTCTCATGAAATCTAGCTCAAAGCTGCACGGACGTGCTGCGTGTGGTATTATGAACTGTGAGATATGGCCCTATTCCCACCCACATTTAGAACCATAGAACCATAGAACAAGAGAACCATAGGTGTTTTAAAAGTTTAAAATGGCTCAGGCTGCCGCTCAAATTATGAGGCCCTAAACTGTATCCTGTCTGCGGCAAATTCTTTTACACAATTCCTGTTAAAGCGATTTACTGGCCGGTTTTAATGAAACCCAAGGAGTAACAAAAATTTTTGTATGCCAGACACGTACTGGGAAAAGCACTCAATTCGGTTGGCTTTGAACCCATCGTACAGAATATGTTTAGGGCAGAGGCAGGCACATTGCCTATGGTGGCCTGGCTGCTCTTTTTATTCGCGCACATTATGATAGCGTGATTTAAATTTTTATTCTGCCTTCTGATAAGAGAAAAAACATGTATAAGACGTTTTGATGATATTCCTAGAGGAACGCAGACAGTCAGTTTGCAAAATGAGTTGGCAAAACAACATTAAAGGTGGTCACATATGTACGAATACATAAAGCCTTGATAAAAATATATGGATATTCCTGATATGGTTTAAGTATTCCTGGAAATGGCAACAAAAATATCCCGGGGATTTTAAATTCTGTTGTGGAGATTACGTGATCTTTTGAAGTGTTTGAAATTCAAATGACTTCTTATTTGAGATTGCATAGCCTTACAGAAGGGTTCATGTACTGTAAATGGGCCAATTGCTGGAAATGGCAACAAAAATATCCCGGGGATTTTAAATTCTGTTGTGGAGATTACGTGATCTTTTGAAGTGTTTGAAATTCAAATGACTTCTTATTTGAGATTGCATAGCCTTACAGAAGGGTTCATGTACTGTAAATGGGCCAATTGCTTTTTTTAATAGTTTTCAATGCATTACAACAGTGATGTCTAACGCATAGAAAACAAACAGAGAAAACAAACAGGGGAAACAAGATCTTTACTCGTAGGATTTCAGTTTTTAACACATTCGGTGATCCACCGTTTGAGTCATAATAAACAGCTCTCTCGCTGCAAAATGGTTTTTGTATGGAACTTCCTCAGGAATGTTTCTAAACAAAATCCGGCCTCGAATGTGATTAAAATAAATTTTTGTCTGTTGCTGCAAATTTTTAACCGGTTCATATTTTTTAAGGTATTACCTGAGCTCAGGGAATAATTATGATGTACACAGCAAAAGGAAGGAAGGAAATTAGAGAAGAGGATATTGGAAAATTTTAACCTGACAAATGTTGCAAATGAGCCACAGTTTTTGGAATCAAATTTTTACTCTGCATTATCTCGCTGGCTTCAAAAGTACGATTCTTGTCAGTAGAATTATCTCAACCACTGGTACCCAGATAAATCGCCGTGTCCTATTCAGGATTCGAACCCTCACCAACAAGGGAGAAAATCTGCAGACGTGCACCTCAGCCCGCTTGGCTACCGGCTTGGGTACATTGCATTGCATGCATCTTACTAGAAATAAAGATATGGAAACTTATATTTGACCACGGGAAGTGCAGGAAGCACTAAGTAAATGTTTCTGGTCTAATGAAGTGTTCTTAATTCTTTCTCGTGTTTGTCACTGGAAACTATCACTTTACTCGCTTTGGACTTTCAAATATTTATTTCTCGATTAAACTCAAATCATTGACCTATATTTCAAATATTTATTTCTCGATTAAACTCAAATCATTGACCTATTGTACATGATGAACGAAATATCTTTGTATTAATTGTACTGGCAATCTCTAAATCTGAACGTATTGTTGAGTATCTTTTTTGACCTGAACGTGGCACCTTTTGGTGGGATCAATAGTGTTTGTATCCTCACGTTTTGTATAGTTTTTATTTCAACTTGTTGAGTTCTCAGTTGATCTCTTAAGCTCTTAAACTTGAGGGTTCTTATATTATATCCTGAACTGGCGACAATCTCGGCTGATGTAGCGATACCCAAGTAAAATATAGTTAAA